>JABRWK010000246.1:25090-64241 GCA_013372445.1 Hypothenemus hampei | reverse complement strand
AAAACGTACAACACAAAGTACTAAACGAAAAAAAAAATACTTGAAATTCAAGAGAAATAACTCTTTTCAGTACAAATGTAAAACGCATACTAAATATTATTCCCTGACGATCCCATTCCTAACTGTCAGGACCGTAAACATTTATTATTTTAAAAAGGAGGTAGGTAGGTACACAAGTACTTGACCCATTCAGATTCAATACGGAATTACCAGGCTAAGGGACCTCCCCTCCCCCCTCCCCCCCTCCCCCCTTAGGAACTTAAAAATGATTTCTTATATAATTTTAACTAGAAATGCAAAATGTATTCAAAATAAAATAAAATATTAAGAATATTGAGGTAACGATGAGTGCTAAAACATTGAAAATATTAAATTATTTATTTTTGTAAAGGTTTATAAACTGCTGGTCAAAAGCTGCAAATTTGAATAGTGCTTGTTTTTAAATAAAACTCACCGAATATTTAATTTTTTTATCAATGCTTTTAAACTTTGATTTACACTTAAGTGAGTCTCATATTTTATAAACAGAAATTCGTCTGTATATTTTTATTACGATTTTTTAGAATATGTATGTGCATTAGCAAACCCTTACTTTACAATTGAATTTTTAAAATGAAGATATTCTTTAGCATTTGCGAATGTTGTTATTTCATCAAAATGCCGAGAAGAAAGTTAAGTGCTGCGTAGGCTAGTATGATCATAAGTAGAATTGAAGCTAGACCAGTGGATGTCAGCAAACATATTAATGTATCACCGCCTGTTGCCTTCAGACTATATAGACGGGTTTTTAATGCTACTGGAACCACAATATCAATTGCAAAGATACAACTTACGCTTTTTGAGGTCAAGACGTTTTTTAAGAAGGGTTCCACTTACACTGTAAAACAAACGTAAAAGATAGGATGTAAACTGGGCTGAAGAACATGAAGACCAACAAAAAGAATGGAAATTTGTACTTTTTACATGTGAGTCTGGTTTCGATAGATATTCAAATAGTCGACGTTTACGTATTTGAACTATTAGAATCTAGAAATCCTGTAACTTTACACCAAACTGATCCATTTTAAAGGAGCCCTATCACAATGTGAACAATAGTTTGTTTTAAGAGACATATAGTCTATTAATTTTGAATAAAAACATAACTACTGAGATTTGCAAATAGAAGGTTATCAACAATTCCTTATTCTCACGCTGCTCTCCGTGGAAACTTCCTTTTACTTGGCAACAATGCAATTTTGTACCAGTCCAGCAGGGTAAGAAAAGCTAAACAAAATTAGAGTATTCGTCGTTTACGGAAAAATAAACCATGAAATACAACAGGCGCAACAACTAAAGTCATAAATATTGTGAAAGAAAAATTATAAATATTCGCAGTTTCTGATATTTCAATTATTTCAGGTGAAAACAAACTTGGTCCAAGTGCACTTGTACAAGTACACTCGATCCAAATTGACTGATCATGTTAATCCGACTTAAGAAACTTCAAATTTTATGTGAAACAACCAATAATACAATAACATTGAATTATGAGTTTAAAATTCAAAAAATAATTTTTAGGGGATTTAAAATCACATGGTAAAAAACCAATTTAATATCTTTCAAGTAGAATTCAATGTTTTGAATATAATATATTCATAATATGAATTTCATATATGTATATATTTCTAGTTTTGCCAGAATAAGCAACTTTTAATAAACTGGAAAATTTTGAGGAAAAAAGTTAAAATATTAGATCACCAAATCGGTTAACTTTAATAACTAAAAGTTGCGACTGTTCTAACTAATTTATCTATACACTTTCGTTGAATAGTATTCACAGTAGACATTTAGTATTAGCATACTTTAGTCTAGAGCAAAAAGTCTTTGGTTAACCGAAAAGCTAAACAATGAAATCTGCCAATGAAATTTATTGACCTAGAAAAAGCCGCATCCACAGCATATATTTTCTTTTGGGTTACAAATTTCAAAGTTTACAAGTTATGATTGGTAGAACAGAAAGTTTTGCAATAATTCACAACTAAATTTGCGACTTTTGTCTATAAATGGTAATGAATTTTGCAACAAAACTCACAAACCTCTAGTGAGATAAAGATGATTATGGGCATTATATTAACATTATATACATTTGTGGACTTTGTATTTGAAATTGACAAATTACATACAGGAAATATTAACGACTTTAAGAATCGAAATGTCAAAACTCAGAACCAAAAGAATTTGAGCACGTATTAGTATTATCTTATTAGAATATTTGGCAAACACTTCATATAAATTTATTATATCCTTATGAACAAATATACAAATATGTATTTCTTCACGATTAAGTGTTGTCAGTGGCTTCAAATAAAGCCGCAATTCAGAAACATATAGAACATTTTAGTTTATATAATAAAAATCCTCAAGCCCATAAAGAATCCAGATATCAACAACGGTTTTTGTTAAATCTATGGTGCTATAGACGAATAATTGAATATTCATTCATTCACGAATCAATAATTGGATTTTTCATTTTTGAATGGCATCTTATAGAAATTTACATCAATTTTATATTAAATGAACTAGAAGTTCGGTCAAAGGATGTTGTTGGAAACCGAATTTAGATTAAGGCAATAACTGTACTTATTACTATTTATTGGTCAGTATTTGGCTCCAAAATCAAAATATGTAATTTGAATTATTGTAGACCAATAGTCAGTGTTAAGCTTCTGTTTTGTTCCAATTATGTATCATTGGAATAAAATGTTTATAAAGAGAAAATTACTGATAAACAGCTGTTACTGAAAGGAATGGTTCATCTTATCTATATTATTGAAACTATTCTGAGTTAGATCGAACATAGTGATCAATAAGATTACTAGATCCCATGCAATTGGACTATTTCCTTTGAAGCCTTACCAATTATGATTGATTTATATTAAGTCAGTAGAAAAGCATGTCAATTAACAAAGCGACCTGTTCTATTTTGTGCAAATAAATGTTCAGCTTGTTGAGAGAGAAAACATATAAGCTAAGCGGATGAAACTAAGAACGGTCCATATGTTAACTATTACCAAAATTACTAATACCCGAATACTTAAAAATACTGAAGAAGATATTGGTAAAAAAGCAAAATTATGCGTTACAAACGGAACAGCAAAAAGGAAGAAGAGGACTATGAGCTGTTATTGAAGAAACTATTCTCGAAAAATCCTTAATACATTTTTCTAAGAAATATTAATTACCTTCTGAAGAGTCGTAATTCACATTAGACCCACTCACACTTTCTTCCAATTGATCGTCTTCTTGCTTTTCAATTTGTCTTATTGTCACAGGAACTGTACTACTTCCTAAAATGTTGTACTACACTGTTTATATTTATTCATAGAAAAATATATTTCAAACTTAGAGTTACAGAGTACTTACCTGAATCTGCCTCATTTTCTGTGGCAGTATTGGCCATGATCACCTATATAATGAATTAGTGGATTTAGGGAAGGCCATCAACACCCTAAAAACCAAAAGAAAATGAATTATATTTATTAACTTAAACGGCTTATGCGTTGTTTAACATTCGTATTTACTAATTTACTAAAGCGGCAAATGGTGACTTGATTAGTCCAGTTTTAGTAGTAACATCTTCAGGAACATTACGTCCTTTAAACCATAGTCTTTATATGCTATACAAACACTGGCTCTTATGAGAATAAAGAAGATAAATGTGTAAAAATGTCTAGATTAAATTTGAAAGGTACCAAGAGATTGAGACCGCAAATTCTCATGAAACAAGAAATCTAATTTCCAAATTTAAAGGACTAAATGTTAAGTATAAAAATTAAGAAGTGTCTATTATTGGATTTTTGTAAACACACTACTCTTCTACTATATTTTAATCGTATTTTTCAAAAAAGTAGTTTTAACCAAAAAGCACTTAACTTTTTTCAAGCCACCCCTTTAGTATATGGGTATAGAATGTCCCGAATCGCAATAATAAAACTTCGATAAGTGAAGACAAAACATAGAAATTTCCTTGATTTTTTTATTCCACTTTAGAAAAAAATGCGAAAAGAAAAAAAAGTTTCCATCCTATATTGTAAAGCTGGTCCTAACTTAAACAACGAACAAACAGAATAAACATAATGAATTGAGCGGAACTTGCGTAGTGTGGACATGTATGCTTGTCGAATGGAACAAGCTTAATGTTTTCATAAAAGAAAAATAATTTTTCGTTGCACATCATAATAACAGCCGGTTATTTTACTGAACACTAAATCCGAATTTATCTTGTGAATTCATCCTCTAATGAAAGTTTGTGTGATTCTATTGCATTATTTAGCGAAAATGTCCGAAATTCAGAAAATTTTCAAGTAAGAACGCAGCTTGAGATATGTAAATGTTCACTACCTTCCTTTGGTTTTATCAAATAACATTCATCCTCTATCAAATAGAAATTAACAGTTTTTAAATCTTCTCAGTAAAATAGTTTATAAATCTGTTTGCGGTACGAGTTATGAACTGATTCTGAGTCAGTTTAAGAATTGGCGTAAAAATACGTACTCTCGAACATCAACCATAGAGAAATTTTTCTAGTTTTGAGAAAGTTGAGCATCTCTAGGACCACTTATAACAAATCTGAGGAAGTTTCGAAAATCATAAAAGCCTTTTTTTCTTCCTCATGATAACGGCCAAAAGGTACATAGATGAAAAAAGGTTTTTCTTTTGCATTTCAATCTAGAGAAAAATGTATGTACTTAGGGAAATTTCAAAGAGGACATATGGAATTTGTTACACAAATCATTAGCAACGTTGAGTTCGGAATAAGTTCAGAACCCGCTTGCTTCGAACAAACCTAATATACAGAGTGTTTCCTAAGTAATCTAAAATATTTCACAAGATGATTGCCCATGTCATGAAAAGCTCAATTCATGTCGAAAAAAGTTTATATAAACATAGGTCCAAAAATTCTTCGTCTCCAAGGTATAGGAATTTAAAAATGAATGTTTTTTGTTTTCTTTAAATTGCTTGAAAACGTTTTGAGATACTGCGCTGAATTTTGACATGTGCTTATATTTCCCACAAAATCATTCTTCAGTCTAAATAGTTTTTTCTATTTTGACCAGTATCGTTCGTGCAAGCAGCAGATAATTTATTAATAAGAAAAAAGTTATCTGAGTCTTATTGATATTGTTTTTAACAATTTCAAGTAAAAAAAGTAAAAGAATGCGACGTTATGAGAAAGAAAAATTATGATATAATAAAATAATTGAATTATACTAAAGAAATTGCTGAAAATAATCTTCATTGGCCATAACACAGCTTTCGGTTCGTCGAACATTCATTTTTAACACCTTGTATCTTGGAGACACAATGTTTTCGAATCTATGTTCATATGAACATTTTTTATGATATGAGCTGGGCCATCACCTAGCGAAATATTTTAGATTACTTAGAAAAGGCTTTATATATTGGTCGAAATATATATGAGAAGAATGAATGAAGAATACTACTTAATTTTTTTGAAGAAACTTAATTGTGTCAATCTATAGAAAAGGAATGGGTGAGCAAAAAAATCTTATTTCACAGGAAAAATGCAACATACAATGGAGTGTTATTGCATTGTGCATAATTAGTTACTTGAACTTTGAACAGCATCTCTGTCAGGACGGCTTTTTGCCTCATGCACTTTACTATCCTGTCTTTGTTTCTTTTAATTTTAGTTAGAAGATGTTATAGTTTGTCTCAAAACTTAAGAGCACTGCAACTATAAACATTTGTCTTGAAGAGTTGCAAGAATAGCATGAAAGTATTGGTTATTTTCTACTTAGGAAATTATTCATCTTGCAGTTATTTACAGTTATTAACAAAAAAATGTAATAATAGATAACATCAAGTGTTCACATTTTGAAATGAACATCTGTCACAATTATACAACGATGGCTTGGCTCTTTGAAATGGTGTCATATCTCGTGACCATCCTGACCACCAGATATAATATTATTTTCATTTCAGAAGATTAATACAGAAACAATGATTGCCTGTTTTAAACACTTAGATTTTCTATTTTTATTGTTCGTAATTTACTCGAAAACGAAGAGTGGACAGGCTAATCTCCAAATAATTTGTTTTACAATTAAGCTATTTAACCAAGGAATGACTTTTAAATATTAAAACCGGCGATAAAAAATGGCTTTATTGTCGCTAGATGCACATTTTGTCAACCACAATTAAACTACTATCGCCAAACTCACTAGATTTGATTTTATGTGCTTAATAAATTAATAATTAAAAAATAATATAATTTATATTGTGTTGATTGAATTATTTACATCACATGAGGCTATGCATTAGAATTTTTTAACTTTCACACCAAACGTATACGTTAAATTTACGTAATTTTAAATGAATTAATATTTAAAAGAAGAAAAAGAAATATAATCTTGGAATACTAAAGTTCGGAAATGGATAATCAGTTAATTTTTCAGGCTAAAATTGAAACTGTAGACCTTTCTGTTGATAATGATAGCAGTGAAAGAAAGGTGTGTAGAATATTTAACATAAGATATTCTAATTGTTTCCCAATTAGTAAAAAGTACAGTGAATAGAATAAACTGTATATTTAACACTAGAACAGTAACTAGATGTTTATTAAAAAATGAACATTTTAAGAAATAATAATAATTTTATACTATTTTATACAAAACCTACATGCTAGTTTGAGAATAACAAGTTAGAACTTAAAGTTACCAAGGGAAAAAATTTGTTGATATTCAAAAATGAATAAAATAAATCCATTTAAACCAAAATTCTTGCAAATTTTGAAAGGAGACGAGAACAGAAGATTGGAATTTTGTTTGTAAACGCAAGGAAAGTATTAAAACAACAATTTTTTAAATTGTATTCTATTCAGTGACGAAGCAACATTTACAACTAACGGAATTGTCTCTTCGCAAAATTCTAGATTTTTGTCTCATGAAAATCAATAATGGGTGCTGCAAAAGGCAGTAGTCCCAAAAAATAAATGTTTAGTGCGGAATAATCAATGACAAGCTTAACGGTCCATTTTTTTATAGTAATATGAATGCCACATATTTTTCAAAATTATTCAGAAATAATTTATCGAATACAATTGACAATCTTTCACTATTATACAGAAATAACATGTACTTTCAACTTGATGGATCGCCTATACGTAGCCGGAAAGCTTTTCGGAAGTGAGTAAATAATAACTGTCTCAATCAATGGATCGAGCGGAATAGTTCATTGATTCAATGGCCAACTAGGACCCCGGATCTGATCCCATTAGATGTCTTTCTATGAAGTACCTCGCGTAAAAAGTGTAGAAAAGTCGTCCGAAAAATAGAAAAGACCTATGTAGGAGGCTAAAACGCGCCTGTGAAGAGATTATTGAGATAAGTCTCAGAAAAGTGATAAGCAATGATAAAAAAAGATACAAGAAATGTATCCAGTTCGATAATCACTTAATTAAAGCAACACAAATTTAATGTTTGTGTTTGGTTTAGTTGAATGTGTTATATTTTGTTTTTAACTGTTACGGTTTTCATTATAGTACTTAATAAGTTTGTTTGTTATTTCTTAATATTAAAGCACATAAAATCAATTCAAGTTGTTTTCTCAGCTGCCCTAAAGAAATATTACTTGATTTTAGTACTTTTTGATAAAAATTGTCAATTATTCAATTTACTTATCAAAAAATTTCTGCAGCAACGTATGATTCAAGTGTAACATTTAATTTTTTTCGTTAAATTTTTTATTAATGAACATTTTTCAAACAAAATTTTAACAACAACCATTCTGAATTATTTTAAAGATAGTATCAAAGTCAAACTTTTTAAACAAATCACTAAGGCCGATTTTAGAATTTTAGCCATAAAAAAGGCAAAATAGGCCATAGATTTTAACTAACTAGGATAAGAATTTGTCCTAAAATAATATTTTAAATACCTCATAAGTAAAAAAAATAACTAGAAATTTTTTAAGCGAAAAACTGTTTTCTTCTTTTCATTAGTGCTGTGCAGAGGGGTAAATCATAACAGAGTCATCTGAAATGTTTGCATATCCTAGACAGATTGGGAAAGACGACATAGTTTCCATAGTCTAAGTTCCTGGACACGAAAGGATCCGGACCAAATGCTCTAGATAGGAAACATAATAGTCGTTGGAGAATGCTGATCAAATGCAGAAAAGCAAACTATCAAATGCTTAGGAAAAGACCAGAAAGGACTTCACAACTATTGACAATGAATAAAAACAGATTAAGGGTAACCAGTGTTCTATTCAGAGTGCAGGTTGCTCTTAGGGCACACCTGTTTAGACTTTTAATTACTAAAAAAACCCAACTGCCAATTATGTGAGGAAGAGAGTAAAGACAGAGAACATTAGGTACCGCAGTCCAAAATTTACACCTGAAAGAATCAACATTTAGAGACATATGTAGAAGTCCTAAAACAGCTAAATGTGGAATAACTGTCGTCTGTCAAACATGCTTCTTCGTTATCAAATACATACTTTTTAAACTTCAGGGTTTGCCTTTTTGAAACATTTTCCTCGAAAAATTGCACAAAAGAAAGAAATGGTCTTTTTTTTGGTCATCGATTTCCATTTTATGAAAAACAGGTCACTTCAATCCCCCTCTACTTAGCAGATTGGTGAGAAGAACTTCTCTGCATTCCATTTAATTTTAGAAATCTGGTCACCTTAGTCTGGGTCTGATTGCCACAAATACAAAGAGTGTCTCTCAAATTTTGAAATACAGATTTCAATTTTGTTACATGAACTACTATTCTTAGTTCTCTAAAATAATGCTGTAAAAGATTGAATCACCCTATATACAATTCGTTAAAATAATAAGAACTTATTTCAACAACAAAGATTGTATTTTGAAAAGATAATTTCGGTTCAGTGTAATAAATAATTTTTAAATATTATGGTGAAGGAGAAAAGTATTTCAAAGATATTAACTGTTACATATTAACAGTTTAAACTCTCAGAAAAATAATGGCAGCATTTTATGTAAAAAATTCTGAACTTAAAATTAAAATAACGCAAAAGTTGCACTTTTATGAACTTCATAATACTACTAAGCAATATGGAACTCCACATGCAAAAAGAAACATGGATAAAAAGTGAAAAAAATATAGAAAATTCTAATACAATTATGCCATTAAGCTGGAAAGATATAAAATAAAAGACCAAATCCGGAAATTAGAAAAAAAGTAAAATAATTGTTTGTTAAAATTATTTATGAAACTGTAATTTAAAAAAAATATATTATTTAGATGTAACTTACATTCTCGTATAAATAATCTCAAAAATGACACTGAACAAGTGTGCTAAGGTAAAAAAACGTCAAATTATTAAATTTGAAGAAACACAGACAAACAAATAAACTAATAAATCAGCTATCCAACCGCACTTGTAGTTTACATTTTGAAAATTCTCGTTCGGTGTAACGTCACCAAAAACAAAACACACAAACAATAAACAAATGATTATTAAAAATATCGATAAATAAATAAAAGCGAATCGCTTGAAACGAACTTAAAAGAATTAATGCAACGAAACTGTGAACTAACAGTAATTGCAAAATATTCAGTTCAATAACCAGAATGGGGCCCACCTTTGATGTAACCTATTTTTCGCAGCAGGTCATGTAAAGTGCCACGGGCATAGAAAAGTTCGTTCGGAGTGTCTGCACACCATTACGTCACACGGCAACACTTAAATTTAATGGGATTCAAAGAAATATTTTTTGAAAAATTAAATAAACTAACTTTGAACGAGAAAGAATATAGGTGGTACTAATTAAATAAAAACAAATGAGAAAAAGCGGGCCAAAGGCACATGAACACGTAAGCAGAAAGGCCTGTCTGGTCGAGTAACGTTACATTTGGGATACACGACGTCCCTAATGAGAACACTGCACTTTTATGCACTAGATATCAACAAATAACAGCTTTTCACGAAACTCGCATAACCTTAAATTGTTCGTAGACTGTTGTTTCGACTAATTTTAATACGAGAAAATACTTACAGCGAGGAAACGGAGCCTAAATTTAATTGTGAAACTAAAGTCTACATTAAAAAACACCTGTACACATTCTGTTGACCGCTTTTCGAACCGTTCCAGGTTGACGTTGACCTGGCTGGGGAAGTGGGATCGTGGCCCTGGACAGGACCGCATTTAGGTGCATTGTCAAACGGGAATTTGAAAAATTATACACGTCAAACATTTATACAAAAATTAATGAGAAAAATACTAAAATACCTTATTGTAAATTTGAATTTAATAATTTTTACCTTAAAATATTAATAATAAAAATGAAAATATTAATATTTCTATTAATTTTGCTTGAATTGAAAACTTTTTATAGATTCTCTTCCCTGATCGTTAATTATTTTTGTTTTTAATTTATTAGAAAACAAATGTGACTTACCTATAAACTACAATTACCTAATCCAACCATCTTTTAAAACGGACACTTATTACTTTACTGTTAAAAATATTACATATGGTATATACACATATGAAATTTTGTATTAATGTAATTTATAAATTACAGGATGTGTGACATTTATTTGACAGTATGGATAGCCGAAAAATGTCGCTCTAAGAGAATAATGAATACTAAATATTACAGAGTAAGTACACACACTGCATTAGGGGTGCATAATATCCCTAGTACATTATGCACTAGGGATATTTCTTATATGAATAAAAAAAAATTATTTTTATTATTTTTATATTATTTATTTTATTTTATTTATTAAAAATACAATAAAATACACCGCATTTTTCTATGTTTCATATTTTATTTTGTTTATTAACAACAATTAAATAATTCAGTTATTCAATATTCTTAAATAATTAATGAATAAACGATACTGAATATGTTAAATTAATTTTGAATTCTAAATTGTTGGAAAACAAAAAATATATTTGGATATCTAAAAATACATTAAATTAATCCCTTTTCTAATTTTTTTAATATCTTGTACGGTCCACTCTTGCAGTTAACGTAGTGCGAATTATTCTTCACACACTTCGAATAAAAGTGTCCACATTGTCTTGAATATTTGTACCCCATGTTTCTCATAAAGCTCTTTGTGTTTCTAGAATTGAGCATTTTCAGTTTTGAAGCATGTAAGACTCTGGGTAGTTAGACACAGCCGTTTTAAGATAAGTTAAACATGTAAAACGGTTGTGTCTAACTACCCAAAGTCTTTACACTTCTTGCCCCATTAGGATGGAAATGCGTTCCAATGGGGGAAAAAATTAAGACAGATTAGGTCTAAAAATATGTATTTGCATGTGGCGATACAACTGGTTCAAGAATATGTTCCATATATCGTTTAGCATTCAAAAGGTTTCTAACAAAACGATCATTTTGCCGGGCCAATTTATTCCAGCCAACATCATTACAATTCTGCATCCGTAACTATAACCCTATAACCAGGATACCTACTCACTCTTAGATTTCTTGAGTTTTAATGTAATCCAAATTGTGATTCGCGTATTAAAAAGACCAATCTTGTTGACGATTTACATGTTCCTTTGCCCAATATAAACGAGCAGCACGGTTCCATTTGAAACAAAAGACATCTCGAAAAACGTATATTTCTTAAACCCTTAATATATTTCTGATGGGACTGCAACTAAATTGAATTTCGTAAGTCTCTTGGAGTTGATTTATTCATTCTGCCACCGTTCTGCAAATTCACAATAGCGTGCCCATAATTGCAACATCACACTTTGAATTGTTTGTGAACAGCATCAATTTGTCGGGAACTACTTTCAAGCATTTCAACTGATCGTAGCATTTCATTATATGTAAGGTATAATGTTTGTATTGTTAACTAAAAGCGTACTGGATTTTAACATTAACAATACTAGCAATGAAATGCACAATTGTCTGACATTTGCCATTTAAAAAAAAAAAAATATGATGCTACGTTAAAAAGCATATAGCGTCATAAAATATATATACACAGATATTGATATTATTTTAATAGGTTTAAATTTAAATTTCGAGATACAAAAATACAAAAGACGATAAGGCAAAATATAATAATATGCCCTTTTTTTTAATAATCAGGAATTGACAATTGCCATTTTTTCATTCTAGTATTTCGAAAAGATATTCTGACAAAAAATATTGATAATTCATTAACAGTTAATCTTAGTTTTCAGATCATGTATTTTTTTGTATCTAAACCTACATTGCTATTGCTTATTTGAATTGTTCATTCAATCCGGTCCTGTTCTCTCCTTCTAGAGATGGGAACCGAGCAGATTGCGTAAAACCCTGATTTCTTGACAAATGCGTCGTGTTCCCCAAGTAAAACCATAGCGAAATAGATAAATAAAGTCTTAAAACATATGATAAGATGTGGTGTTATCGAAAAATTTCCAAAAATACATTTAGAAATGAAAAATGTAGGTAAACATGTCAGTGCGACCGCGCAGTACTTTAAACAGGACTTGGGAATGGGATCTTACGAGAACCGCTTCGTTCTTCGTAATTTCATTTCTGTCTCGTAGCGCGNCTTTGGATTTGAAATAATATTTAACGTAACTTTTAATGATATTAATATTGTTAATCATATGTATTCTTTAAATTAGTATTTAAAATAAAAGCATTTTTGGTTTTCTCTTACTAAGAGGGCTTCGCCTATTGGTTAAAATTAGCTCTGCCTTAGCAAATTGTTTCTCGCAAGGTACACGTGGCTAAGTCTCTTCTGTACTATACACGCTAGATGTGGAAGCAAATATTTATTTTCTTTCCACATTTTGAAGGTATCTTCCTTAGTTGCTGCGCGTTCATAATTCATAAATCATTAAACTTTCAATATATCCTTAGATGTAGAAATTCGGGCACTAATTAGATGATAGTTTTGAGCATCTTCCCTACCAAAAATCGTCGCCATACTAATTTCTTATGGGAACTATTTAGAACATTATTACATCTCAATTGAAAACATTTTTCAACCACTAATCAAATCACTTTTTTAAGATATCAGCATTCTTCATGTCTTATACCATATCTGTACCTTAGAAGCAAACTATGTTAAGTCACATAATGTAAGTTTGGACATAGCGTTTATAAAATAGAAAAAAAATGGCGTTTAAAGATTTTTTGAGGCATATTTCTGAATAATTAAAATGGAATTTAATTCAGTAATGTGATTTTCACAATCTGTAATTTTATTACATTTGTAAGTAGTGAGGTTTTTTTGCTTATGTGATTTAACATAGTTTGCCTCGGAGGTATAGATATGGTTTTTCCTTAAATCTAGGATCAATTGATAGTGTTTTAGATTAAAAAATTAATTTATAAAAGGCATGTTTAATAAATTCTATGAATGATTTACCTTCAAACTTTTTACAAACCAGATTTAAACCATTTACGAGGGGGATAACAAATGTATGTTAACTTATTTCTTGAATACATACACTATAGGCTCAGTAAACCGGATCCTCGATAAATCGGATGTCACGGTAATCACAGTATCTTTTTTCTTTTCTTTTATTATTTTTTTTTTCATAGTGTCATCAGTTAAAAAAATATTAAATTCTGTTCAAATTGTATGTTCATGCAATACTTTTATCTGATCATAACTGTATATTATACATATAAGAGTATAAAATATTACTTATTAACATTTGAGCCGTTAAAAGCCAGAGTGGTGTAAGTCAAAAAATTGAGTTTTGAAATAAATGGACGTAAAGTTGTCAACTCAACAGGAAACTGATTACACACCCAAATTATAAACCACAGTTATGGCAAAAATATATAAGTATTATTCCTAAAATTCGGTCATGGCATAGATTTCTATAACCCCCGTTTGAATCTGTTGTTATCGCAAATTCTCAATTTTTGGACTTACACCACTTTGGCTTTCAACGGCTCATTTGTATCATTGAATATTAATTGTGTCCATTTTATTTTAGTTGGAAAAGTTCTTGTTTTTAATTAACATCTCTATGTCAAAAAATAATGATTACAGTCGTTTAAAAGGGTACCAAAATAAAATAAACACAGTGTACATATTGTATTATTTTTATATTTTCACTAATACACACGTATTAAGTAGTTTTTTATGTTTATCTATAGCAATACGAAAGGTCACATTAATCCGGATACTCAGTAATCTGGATGACGTGTATTTTAATTGATCCGGATTATCAGGTCTATACTATATTTCCGAAATATTTTTGATCACGATTGTTTTAAAAGGTCTTAGAATTTGGACTAATTGTTTAATAAATTCCTACTGCACTAGCGTTTAGTCTTGTTCCTCATTAATTATTGAAATTGAGAGCTTTTACAGCCTCTTCCAAAACTATTAATCTTTTAACCATGTAAAAGGTGCGATTCCTACAAATGGATCGAAACAGAACTTTGAACAGTTTTAAGAGAGGTTTTCTTTTCCTAATTTAATTTGTAGGATTTTAGTTTTGTATTTTGCAATTTTATTATTTTTCAGTTCGTCATTAACCACTAAATTAAAGGCATGAACAAAAAAGCAGTAATACTGGGCGAGTTCGGCATTGACATCTCGGATCCTCGGCGATGTGTCAGAAGTGTCACTTACGTGATCATAAATCCTATAAGATGTCACAGATCCCGTAAGCGACAAGTAGAATACATCGCGGAGGCTTCAAGATGTTAATGCCGAACTCGTCCACTCTTTCCAACGTAACCTACTTATAGGCGCTTTGCTATGTACTGAATTATCTGAAACCAAAAAAAGTTTACTTTGTGTTTTCCATTGTGTAACAACTCTATTTAATATTTTTGCTAGAGTTGCCGCGGTATATCGATCAGTTAATTAAGAACATTCCAATAAAAATGAAATCGATTGATAATAATCGTTTAGGAAATGGGCAGTTATAGATATGATATTTTCTATACTAACGAAAGAACAGGCAGTAGTAATTCATAATATGTAATACCATAATTTTTAAGACGTTATTGGTGTCAATAAGATATTTTTTATACAAAGCTGGCAGCATGGTTCTGGAAATAATATGTCGACTTGGAAATTAACATAAGTTAATTGCAAAAACAAGGTCTCTATCGATTGGGACAGAACTTATAAGCGATCCAGTTGCAATAGCAATTGAAGACCACAAGAGAAAAAGAGGTAATATCACAAAATATCAAAAATTGAATTGCAAGCGCCATTTATTAGAAAAATTGTTAAATTTTATTAAAAATACTTCTCCAGAAACATTATACAACACAATTCGCTAATATCCACGTCTAAAATAACAGACACATAGAAAAAACAAGGAATATTGTTTTGTTTTAGAATCAATTTTTCTCGTTTCTAATAATTATTAGAAAGAGGGAATGTTACTAATTATAATTAGTGACAGGTTGCGATTTTTCGCTCATCTCTGTCCAGCATTGATGACTACAAATATCAATATTAAGAGAATGCGAAGTTAAAGCGTTGAAAGAGTAGAGAATAATAAAGCTTTACTTGAAATCCAAAGTTTAAATAAGGGATGTTTAATGAGATAAAACTCACATACTACTCATTATTACTGGCATATAGATATCTAGTCGACCAGGTTCACACCTTGGGCACCGTCAAAAAAAGATTATGTCAACTAGATCACGGAGGTCAATGGAGCTCCCATATCTCTTCTAAACGCATCCAAATCTACACATATTCATCATTTTAACTACTCTATATCATAATACTACATTATATGTATTATATTTCAATCTGGTGTTCCCAGATGATCTAAGTCGTTTAGCTGTCAATTTTGTGAAAAATCGATGGACGCATTTTTTTATTTCAGAACAAAAACATAATTACTTACAATATAGAGGAAATTATTTAATAAAAGAAAAAATGTTGGTAAATAACATTTTATTGTTTATAAATTGATGAGCATATGGCAACTCGCTGAACAACGCATTTGAACCAAACTCTGTAGAATACAGATTATTGTAAATAATGTTTGATTTTAATGATTACTGGTTTTTCCTCGGAGTAATAAGAATAATCTAGTCCAAGGGGTTCCTCGACCAGGAAGGTATGTTACCCCAATCGCGTACGAATCTCTTTCCAAGGTTGCCAATTAATAGCTTTTTTACTTACTCTGATAAATTGAACCGACTGAACTAGATTGAATTCCTATTTAATGGGCAAAATTTTAATTTTGCAACTAGTAGATCCTAGATATTTTTAAGGAACATAAAATACATAAGAATCTTCTATAATGTACTCACTGTTCATATAATTGTAAACACATTAATGTAATTAAAATTTTTAAATATTGGATGGCAATTTTGATTTGTTGACAACTTTTTCTTTTTTATCCTTTATCAATACGGAAGCAGGAAATCGCAGAAATCAAATTATTTCTAGACGTATTTAGTTTTCTATTATGTTTAATTAATTAAATGGCAAATTATCGTTTTTTGTATATTTTATGTTTTTTTTTATTAACATTGCGTTTTTACAATTATTGGTATAGGTTGATTTGAATCGGTACATCTACCGATAAATCAGTAACCTTGGCAACATTGTTTCAAACATAAGCCGTAAAGCAGTATTTAAAAAAAACAAGTGTAGTACATTACTATTCCGAGTTTACTGACATTTGACATTATTGACAATAACCGTGATGTCAAAAAGTTTTTAATTATTTGTTTATAGTTTTGTTTTTACTGGTTTTGAGTATTTATTGTGAAGTTCTGAGCCTTTGGTAATTTAAAATAAATTTTTGGAACCTTGCGTTTCATACAGATCAAATAATTCAGGTTCTAACCATATCAAGCTGACAAAATTTAACAAAGTAACCTAGTAAATGATTACTATTTGAATGATTTAACATTTATAAAACTACAAATGCATTATGAATCTAGAAAATGCATGTAGAACTTGCTTACGTTTGTCGCAAACTCAAATAAATCTTTTTGAAAATGAAAATACTCTAATAAAGAAAATAGAAGTGTTATCTTCAGTTTTGGTAGGCAAATGGGTTATTTCTAATATATTGTGTTTTCTACTTAAGTATTTTTTATATTTACAGATTGAGGATATTCCAAACCTACCTAAACATATATGTGTAGAATGCTTTAATAATATTAATACATTTTACAATTTTCGCAAGCAATTAATTAAAACTGATTTGGAATTTAAAGTGAAATTAGAATCCTTAAATAAAACAGTGGTAGTTTGCAAACCTGAAAGTATAACGAAAAAATCTGAAGATTCAGTAAATTTTAGTGGAGAAATTGATTTAAATGAGAATATTAAAATTGAACATGACGAATCTCATGTCAAATTTGAGGCTTCTGATTCAGAATTTATCCCTGAAGAAGACTTAACTTTAATCAGAGCCTTAACATTAAATAAAATAACATATAAGTGTAAAGTGTGCAATGAAATATTCCATTCAAAATTTAAATTGTTCAATCATAAGAAAACCAAGCATGATGTTCCGGGAATTTGTAATGTATGCGGAAAAAAAGTGAGAAATGATAATTTGAAAAAACATATAAAGCTTCATTCGGAATCCCCGTCTAAGTGTAAGGATTGTGGAAAGGTATTGAAGAATTCTGAATCACTTCGAGGCCACAAATTATTACACTCCGATACAGCTTTTACTTGTGAAATTTGTGGCAGAAGTTTTAAACTAAAGTCGGAACACACAAGACATCTAAGGGTACATCAAGGTTATTCCTTTTCATTCAAGAATTCTAACATGCTTAGTATTAATTATTATTTATAGATCCTGATTTTAGAAAAGTGTCATGTACTCTGTGTGGCAAAAAAGTACGCGATTTACGAAAACATATGCAAACTCATACTGGAGAAAAGCCTTATACTTGTGGACAATGTGATAAAGGTTTTTGCAGTAGGTATTCTATAAAAATTCACTTTAGACAACATACTAATGAAAAACCATATATTTGTGATTACTGCGGTTATGCTTTTCATCAAAAAATATCTTTGATAAATCATTTGAAATCAAAACATGGACATCGTTCAGATCGCAATTAGTTTTTATATTTAATACAGCAAGGATGTTCAATCTCTGGCCCAATCATACTTTGTGTTCGACCTTATAGTTTTCCATTTCCAATTAGTTTTAAAAAGTATCGGTATTAATAATTTACTTACTGAATATTTACAAAACTAACGTATCAATATATTAAATCCAAAAATATATATCTTGATTCTTATGTAATTTTATTGAAAATGTAAATATGTAATATGTATCTAGTAAGATTTTAACCCCTTTTCGCAGTTTGACATACAAGTTTTTATTTTAAAGAATAATTTCAACTTAATTAATACATTATTTATTAATAATGACAATTTGTTAAAAAACAAATTTATCAGTTAGTCTTTTTTCTGGTTAAAACATTTATTGTTATTTCTATGTTTTGGATATTCAATAGGAATAGGTTGAAGTTTGAAAATTGAATTTGAGCAAACAGTAATATTACATGTTGATAGATATTCTGAGCATTACGTTGCCAATATATTAGAAGTAAAGAGTTCTACAATAAGTCTTGTAATTATACGTTTTAATGACACGGGAATTTAATGTCACAGAGGCAAGGACGAAAACGATGTAGAAACGAAAAGAATATAAGAGATGAACTTTTTCTTACTCAAACTGTTTTAAGAGCGGTCTTTACTTCGGTGTTAAGAAATTATTTCGAACCTACCCGTAACCTCTTGAATTCCACTCAAACAGAAAAAAGATTTTAAAAAGTCGAACTGTGAACCTTGTGGTTGAACATCTAATCTAATAAGGTCTGTTTGAGGGAGAATATTTTTTAATTCTACAGGACAATTCCTAATTTCACTTGGCTAAGTACTAAATGGTCTCAATAAAATTCATATATTGTTTATCAAGTGAAAAGTTCGAACACGGATCCAATAGAACATTTTGAATACCTAATATGTTCAAAATATACATATATATCTGCTAAACTGAGAGAACTGAAAATGCAATCGAGGAATAAAAATTCCTGAAAAAAAGAGGATCTGAGCACCATAAATATCAAATTTCGTTTTTGAACACTAATTTAATCACCAGTAATAGACAGAAGTATATTGACAAACAGTTGATGGCAATTATTCTGGTTTAAATTAATGTTACAAATATTTATTGTCAAAATATAATGCTAGCTATGGTACAAGAACGATTTTCCAATAAATCATCTGTGATATTTTATGAATCTCTCTTAATGTAGACTGATGTATTCATGATAATTACTTCATATAACTTATTTATTGTCTATTTTGTGTCAGATTATAAATTCCAATAAACAACTAAAAAAATGTGAGTTTTACATCAAGAATAGAATTATCTTAGTGCTATATTAAAACATTTTTGGTCACGACAACTAAGGTACTGAAAAATGGGCAACGACAAAATGACATTACAAAGCTACTAAATTTAAAACGAAAAGCCATTTGTGTGGCAATTGGTAATAAATATCATAAAAATCAAAAATATCAAAACGCCAATATGGATGCCCTGAAAAAATTAGTTGTAAAGCGATGAAATTAATAAAATAAATGTCATCAAAAAGCTCCTTTAAAGTTGCTTCAGAAATCAAAACCGAACTGCAACTTCATGGATTGCGTGAAAAAAAAAGTTAAGTGATCTCGGTTTATTTTTAGACTACCCCAGTAAAAAACTTCTTCTATCTAAGAATAGGAAAGTCCTATTGGAATTAACACACGCCACCTTCATTAAACCATACGCGACTGGCAACGAGTTTATTTTAATAATGGGGCAAACAAATTTTTTCGGATCAGATGATATTAGTTAGATGTTAAACGCACAGAAAGAAAGATTAGATTCTAAGTTTAACTTAGCAACAAATAAGCAATATGGTACATTATGATTTGGGGCCATCTTCCAACAGTGTATTACCTATATAATAAAAAAAACATATAGGTATACAAAAACTAATGAAATGAGTAATTCAAAATCAAAGAAATCCTCCAGCAACGAAGTTATCAACAACGAATTCAACATAGTGAACCCATTGAAAGGCCATATCATGCCACTCCTGTATGTACTGGTCGCAGGGATGGCATCGCACATAGCCATCAAGTTATACAAATGCCCTAGGCACTTCCAAAAGAAACTGACGTACAAAAACGACAAAAATAGTTAAAAATCGACAATGTTATTAAGTTATTAAAAGATTTTTATAGTCTATAAGCCAAGAAGGTGCTAGGCAATTATAATGCTATATAAATATTAATTCTTTATTGATGAAAATTAAATATGTTTTAGGAATTTCAAAGCAGTAAGTTGTGTATATTTTTGTCCATATAAAAATGTTCTTTATATCAAACAAATTTTATTCGAAATAAAGAACAGACAAAAATATCTTATATATTCCGTTCTTAGCTGGTATTATACAGTGGTAAAAAAATCTCCATACGATCGAATTTTATCGAAATTTTATTCAAGGAACCATAAATAAATTAAAACAATCCAATATTTTTTAACAGTATATAACAAGCAAAACTTAGAAAAATATGTTACTAATTATTCCTGTAACCCATTTATTATTTATTGGGAAATACCAAGAAAAATAAAAATAGAAGATATTTTATCACAAAAATCCACTTCATGAATGTATTAAAAAAACTACTCTTTACTTGCGAAAGATATGATAGGATTTAGTCTGATTTTTTAGTTTTTTCTTTTGCATTGTAATAATCTAAATTTACAATGGTTGTTAGTTGAAAACAGTTTATTATGAATTCAAAAAATTGTGAAGTATTATCTGATTTTCGACAATTAACATGTTTTATGAAGGCAATTCAATGAATAAAGTTGCCAATATACTAAAAAAATCAAAATCCACAGTACAATGTGCCACTGAGCGATATGGAAAATATAACACAATTAAAGCAACACCTTGAACAGGATGTCCCTGGAACATCAAAGAACATCACGAACGATATGTTGTACATGAGATAAAAAAAATTCCAAAATATCTTCAATGCAAGTCAACAAAAAGAGTTCAAGAATTATTTGAATGTTTATTGCAATGATGAGAGTTTTTGTAATGTCCCACGGAAGCATAACTGCAATGTGAAGATTGTTCGCAAAAAGCCTTTTATTTTTAAAATTAATAAAGAAATGATTAAGGTATGCTAAGAAACAAAAAAGAAATGAAAAATAGGAATTACAAAATATGCAGGTGGAAGCGTTATAGTTTGTGGTTTCATCTTGACCGCACGAATGGAAAATTTGGTTTTCATAGATGAAATTATGGACAGCAAAAAGTACATGTCAATATTTTAAAATCCAACCTTAAGAGTAATGCCGAAAAGTTGGGTCTCTGATCGTTATTTATTTTCATACACGATAATGATTCCAAATAAGCGTCGCGATTAGCAAAAGACTGTTTATAACATCAACAGTATGTTAATCACCCATGCCAATCATCTGACTTAAATCAAATTGAACATCTAATTTGGAACAATAGTAAAATAAAAGCATACATTATAAACAATAAAAAGGAATTGAAAGAAAATTACAAGAAGAATAGGATAAAATATAGTTAACATTAATAACAAATTTGGTTAATTCTCTCCGTTGTCAACTGAAAGCAGTCACATCAAAAGGGAATAATATCGAAAAGTTGTTTATAATATTTACAGTATGTTAATTTTAGGTACAGTTAATATTAAATTGCACGGATTTTATTTGAAAAAATATATAATACATAACATTTAATATTTTGGTTTAATTACAATAAAAAAAAAACAATTTGTTTAATATGTAAATAAAATAGTGGTTATAATAGAAAATGTTTACTGTTCAAAACTATTTTATTACATGGCAATATTATATGTTTTTTTATAAACATTTTGTTGTATCTATATGTATAATATAATATGGTCGTTTAGAGACTTTTTTTGTACTATTGCAATGCATGTTAAACGTAAATATTTGTACCATTAATTTAAACCAGAATAATTATAATTATTCTTTAAACATATCGTCGTCTCAGGGCAACAGTAGGATATAAGTAATGTATACTATATGTCTTAGTGTTGCTCTGAGGCGACGATATGTCTATATACTTTTGTCCATTACTATATATACAGGGAGTAACTTTAATATTCGAACAGTAGGATATTTTCATTTTGCTACCATATCGTTTTACTGAAATTAGAATTAAACATATACAAGATGGTATACAATTTCCAATAAATAACACAATGGAAATGAGTTAATGTTTATATTCTGTGTGACTTTAATATTCGGACACTTCAAATAAAAAAATTTTTATGCTGCAAAATACAAATCTAAGGTTATTTTAATACTACATCCACAATAACTGAAGGGATGATAAAAATAATAACTTAAATTGCTAAATGGCATTGACAGCTCTAATGGCTTGCAAAAGAAATACAAATTTGACTATACATATGACTCTGATTTTCCATAATATAAGAGGAAAATCTTATAAAAATAAGTTGCTGACGTGCTTACTGTAATTAAGAGAACATTGCCAGATATCATTAGACGATCTAAAGTAGCTAACGGATCGTATGCCACAAAAGAGTCAACCGAAAAAATAGAAAGAGCGTGATAAGAGAACAATCGTTAGAAAAATTAAGAACTCGCTTTAAATGTACCAAAATTAGCTGATGAATAAATCACCCATTAAAGGAAAATGATTATAACGGTAGAATTGCCAGAATGAAACTCTTCATGAATAAAGTAAATCGGAAGAAAAGATTGAATTATGTAAAAGAATGTATCTTAAAAAAATACATGGTAGAATATCGCTATTTTCAGTGCTGAGAGTAAATATGGTATTTTTGACTAACAAGTAAGATGGACGAAGAATGTTGTTGCAAAGGAAGGGAGAAGAATTTAAAAATATTACACCTACTGTAAAACACAGGAATGAAAATGTACTTGTATGGAGGTGCATTTCAATGTTTGAAGCAGCTGAACTTGTTTTTATTGATTCTATAACACTAGTTTACAAATAATTTTTTTTTTGCCTTAGAAATTTTTACTGTTCGATTAAGTTTAGCATGCTGATTTCAAAAGTGAAAAGATTTTGTTGCTAGCAACTCTAGTTTTTGAGATACAGCTACCTGATTTTATACAGTTATATTATTTTATACAAAAATAAAAAATGCGAATTCTTGGCTGAAAATCGATACATAAGCTTAACACGTAGACTGCCATGAGACACACATGCTGTGTCTCACAATTTCGACAATACCGATCGTCTCTCACTTAAAAAGGCATAAGAGTCTGTCATGTAACAAACATTTGAATACAAAATATATCTTCTCATGCGTTTTGCTGGGAAAAAAGAAAAATAAATACTACTATTGGCCAGATCTGTGGTTTTTATTTTAACATTGTGGCAGTCTATGTGTTAAAATAAAGTTCTGAACAACTTTTTCAAATAACTTTTTTCGATATCTCTAACGCGAAACCAAATATTAGAAATTGGGCTTTGTTCAACAGTCGCAGTAAGCGGCGCACTGATATGTCGTCTATGCTAGATACCTTAATAAAACATGCACTTTATGGAGCTCTATAATTATTTTTTCATTTCTAAAGTAAAAAAACTACAAGACTGTATTCATCTTAAGTGCGCCACACTGTATAAAATCAGGTAGCTATATCTCAAAAACTAGAGCTGCTAGCAACAAAATCTTTTCACTGTTGAAATCAGCATATTAAACTTAATCGGAAACAGTAAAAATTTCTAAGGCAACAAAAAAAAATTATTTATAAACTAGTGTAATAGATAAACATTTATACTTGAATATTATAAAAAATAATCCAAGTGCTCTAAAAATGGAAATTGCCGACACTTTTAAATTCCATTAGGATTACGCAGAATTTAGACATAAATACATTTCAATTGTATTATTCGTTGGAAATTGTATTTGATACAATAAAAAATTATATTATTTGTAAACCGAACATATCGACATGTCCAACGAAAATTATTGTAATTGAAAAAATTCGTGCTTTCATCCAAGAATTGGTTATAATCATAGAATTGTCCTAGAAAAGTATCGTAGCTATTTGTCAACTAAAAACAACCAATTTGCACGTACAATGTTATATTGTAATACATAAATCATACACCATTCAAATGTTCATTGACGTGCTTCTCAAATCCATCATTTTTGACGACAGTTTTCGTTGGATTCGTCAATATTGTTCTCTGACGTGCTTAGCTAAAACGTAGTATTTCCATTTTTATTTTTTTGAAAGCAATGATATTAAGTTTAAGCGTAAAGGCCACCAATAAAACAAAGTTTGTTTGATTTCGTTTTCCGTGAAAAATTAGAACAACTTGACATTGGATGTTTAGGTTTTATTGGAATAGTTAAACAAAATTTTATCATAAACTCAATTTTAATATAAAATGGAGTTACTGCGTTTTAGCTAAGCACGACAGATTCCAATACCATCTTGTATATGTTTAATTCCAATTTCAATACAATGATATGGTAGCAAAATAAAGATATCCCACTGTTGAAATATTAAAGTTACTAATTGTATGTGCTCGGGCCAATTCTTCGTAAATGAAGTTTCTTAAAAGATGTGACATATCTTTTCGTCGATAAATATTTTCTGTATACTCTAATATGTGTACTACAAAAATTAATTAATAGATAGGTTTGATTCTCATATTAAATATATATTTTGGACACTTAGATTCTTTTTATCTTATTAGATACGAAAAAAAAATTAATTGAATGCCTACATATTAAGGCATCAATTTTGTCCAAAAGTCTGTAATAAAATACATTTTTCGAATAATAATACAACTCCATTTAAAAGAACGGTTGCTTTATGAGCTACTTCAGGCTAGTGCTAGATAATCCTGCTGTAGAGCCATCCGTATTTCACTCTTTATTTTTTATAGTTAAATTCCATTTTTGTTATATGTATACGTTAAGTTGATTGAATTTTTAATATGTTTACAATAAATACTTTTAAAACAATTTCAAATCCGGTCTAGCTTTTTTATTAGTTTCTTTCCTTGAAACTTAACATTTTATCAAAATATAGCAATAACAATCTTTTCATTCCTAAAACTAGTATTTTGAGACCTAACGGTGAAATCTAAATTCTACCAAAAAATTTAAAATAGGGAGAAAAAGCAATAAGTACAAAGGTAATATTTTAACAAAATAAATCAATAAAATATTTTAATATAGAAGAATAAAACCACTATAATATTTATGCTAATAATCGTACTCGTTATTTTACTATCAGAATTACTGAAATGAGATTAGATAGGTTTGTATAAAAGCGTGGTAACATACTTTTTTCTATATCTATGCGTTGCACTAAGAACCATCACTCCATCTTTAATAGATAATGCATACAAATGGTTCAGCATTACATGATTGGGTTCTGGTAATAATGTAGGTTCGCACTAGAATTTGTAAGTGTAAAATAGTAAAAGCCTTCACAATTGTCAGGAAAACTTACAGATAACGGAGTATCTTTATTTAAGATAACTTGTAATAAATGTGGAGGTAATATTGGAGGACCACTGTTGCTCTTCTCCCATGGTTTATTAACTGGAATTTCCTGTGAAAATTCTTTTTGTCCGTCATCTTTTGCACTTTCTTGATCTTTGGCTAGTGCTTGAAATACTTCAAAGTCTGACTTCTTGACCGTAATAGTATTGTTTTTTTCGCCTAAAATAATATGCTCTTTTATAACTTTGTCTAGAATGATAGTTTAAAAAAATGCAAAAAATAAAAATAAAAAAAAAATTGGGTAATTTACCTTTACCTGTGGGCTCATTTTCCACAATTTTATTATGAGGGTCATTTTTCCATTCACCATCAACCATGTATCGATACTGATGTTCACCTTCAGGTAAATCTATTATGGTAACAAAGTCCCCATGACTTTTTACCATAGGAATAGTTTCCCAGTTAGAAAAAGTTCCAGATATACAAACTTCTTTTCCACCCCCTAAAACATTTAACATTGAATTTTGTTTACAAAAATTTATATGGAATTGGTCAAAGCTGGAAATTTATTAAAAAATTTAAGCAATGAATGCAATATTGAAATTAGCTTCATTAGCAAATACAATTGTACTGACCTTCCCAACGAAATACTGTAGGCGTCTTTGTATTTGTGGTTGTATTTGCGGTAAAATTACTACCCTCTGACACTAAAAATTCCAAAGTGATTCCAAAAAAAAAATAGAAATAGAAATGAATTTTAGTTTGATCGTTTATTTTAGTTTACGCTTTACCTGTATTGGCTCTGGGTCGGTTATAATTAACTGCAGTCTTAGTGAAAAGGGGCTCCTCATCTTCTTGGGACCCGTGAAAACCCGATTTGTCTGGAGTTTTGTCAAATGTAAAGGCCTGTCCTTCCTTCATAGGTGATGACGGCGCTGTGTCTGCTGACTTTTGCCTGTCTCTTGGTGTCCCTGCGCTACCTGCATTACCCATTGTTCATTAGATTTAATAATTAATTTCGAAAAACCAAGAAAATATGTTTTTTATGATTTTAACCATTTATGACATTCTGGTGACGGACATTATTAGAAATGAGTAAAAATCATATCGATATTATAACATTTAGATGTCAAATATTTTATTTAAAGCCATAAATCAATTTTCCTTTTCATTAATTTTTTCTATTTTTAATACATATTTTTTTAAGGAAGAAATTGAAATTAAATATTGCAATTGTTAAACAAAAATAATTATATGGATATCGAATATTGAGAAAGAACATCGAAATATTGGTAAACGTCGAAAAAATACCACTAAACATGTTGCCGAGCTTTTCCTCATAATATTCATTCAATAAAATAATTTTAAAAGAAAATCTTTAAAGTAAACGAATATTCTCGTTTTTTTTTAAATTATACTTAAAGTGATAGTTAAAGCAATGGATAAGTAATACGACATGTTTGTTGCCAACGTTAAATATCGTAAATTTTGTATTGTAACAATAATTCTGTAAATCTACTGATAATTTTACAATGTGGCAATGTTGCAATTAAATTTTTGACAAATGTGATGTGTTGCTAACTTAACAACAAACGCCATCTTGGTGAAAAAAAGTAAGGATAAAATGGGTGATGTGACTTGCTATTTTCAAAATTGTTAAGTTGATTGTTCTAATACCAGCATTGTTTATTAATTCAAGGTTAAAATCCAGTGATTGTGTACTAGTTGACGAGTCAATAATTCGTAAATTTGTCATAAGTGAGTACCCTCAGTCCAGTCAAATTTCCTAATTAATTTACACTAACAAGTAAATAAACAGAGTTTTATTGATTTTACTTAAACTCAGTTAACTCCATATTGATTCTCATTAAAATAGCTGTTAGCACCGTGTGACAATGACTAGTCCAGCAAAGTCCAAAAGTAGAAGTCGGTCAGCAAGTACTGGAAGCAAGAAAAGTCGTTCTCGAAGTTTAAGTTCATCTTTGAGTCGATCCAGATCAAGATCTCGAAGCCGTAGCAGCGAACGAGACGGTTATAGGCTTCATATTGCTGACATTGGTATGATTTTTTTTATATTACAATGACGATAATTAATATACATGAATGTTTTTAGGAGATGAAGTGAGAAAGAGCGATCTAGAAAAGCTGTTTACTCCATATGGCGAATTAAAGGAAGTTTGGCTAACCAATAGTACTCCGTGTTTTGGATTTGCCGTTTTTAAAGACAAGAAAGACGCGGCTGTCGCTGTAAAAGCCTGCGATGGCATGTAAATGATGACAAATCAATGAAATATTTAAGTTTCAAATTTAACTACTTTCAGGGAGGTTTGTGGAAATCGTATAAGAGTAACTTATGCTCGACCAAGGACTAGGGGCAAGGGACGTCGTTTCTACTCCAATAATATGCGTTGCTATCAATGTGGTTATAGTGGTCATTTTTACAGAGATTGTCCAGAAATAACCGGAGGAAGTGACAGGAAAGATCGGTAAGTTTATTAGTTATGATTTTGCAAAAAGGGTATGTCTTTTACCATATTGGTAATAATAATAAGTTCAAACTTACCATGAAATGAATAAGTTTTATACATAATCTTTTTATTTGTTTGTTGAATAGGAACTTCAGTCATTATATCAAATAAATGATCACAACGTTTATCGGGTTGAACCGTATTGCGCTTCAAGGCACCAAAATAAGTCAATTAATTTCATTACAACTGTAGGAAATTGGAAGGGGAGGAGGAGGTCAAAATTACTTTAAATCAGACATGTTGTTGTCTACAGTAGTTTAAACGCACGGTTAAAAACATCGCTTAATGCCAGTTGTTGTTTTCTTACTATGCGATAATGTGCGACACCACATCTCAATAATGTTTGCTTATTTGAGGAAATAATTAGGAGACCCAAAGGTCACCTTTACATACTGTGGGCTAAAATAATAAAAGATACATTGGCATGTGTCGTAAAACATCTACTTAAATAACTAGACTGCACAGGCCTTAATTGAAATTAATCTGAATGTTTTTATGTACCAAACGTAATGAACGTAATTACTTTGTTTTTTTTATGTTTTGTTTCACTATATTTGGTATAATAGTTAATGGAACTTAAACAATGTACATACTGGTCAAATACATATCCTTTTTCTTATATCGCTCATTTGCTGCAATAACGAGAAAACTCAAAATCAAACATATTACAATTATACGTATAAAATGAATATCTTCTCACAGGTTTTTTTTAAATAAATCAAAATTAGATTTTTTTTTAAATATTCCAAAAATGTTGATGTAAAATATTTTGTATCTAATCAATGGTTATTTTTAATTTAAATTGCGTTTTTTCAGAAATAACGATTTTGAGTTATAACATCGTTATATCAAATAAGTGATATTATCTAAAGTAAGATGTGTTTACTAACCCATGTTGTTGATTGTCTTATCTGTGTTTTAAGCTGTGTATTATTGATTACATAGAGTTTTCGATAAAGTCGATGATAGTCCCGCTTATAAACCAAAATCTATTTCGTGCAATACAACAATTAAAAATATTATGTAGGTATCATAATTGAGTGATAACCTAATTACTAATATTTGTTCAATGTGGTATGCTTCTACATCCATTTTCAGCATTTTATTATATAAATTTTGGTTTAATAAGATATTCATTGATATTTATATTCTTTTAATCGTTGCTTTCAATCATTTTCATTTATTTCGTTATTGATTTCTTTTTATGTAAACTGCTCGTCAAACAATATCAAATTTTATAGTGATTTTCCAAAAGTTTTACTTCTTCTAATTGTAAAAAATGTTTTTTTTTGTGAAAAAGAAACATTCTCATAATTTTTTTAAGTGAATTGTTTTTTTTTTATTGTAATTGATTCTAGATAAAAAAACTTAAACAATACAATATTAATAACATCAGAAAAGAGCAACAATGCTAAAGTATATTTAAGAAAAAGAACTAAAAATTCAGGACTAATCGTAAGTAGAGTTAGTAAACGTGAATCTGAAACACAAATCATATTTTTCTCGCCCTTCCACAAGCCCAAAGGCTTGCAGTAGTCATCACAACTATATCCAGGTGTTCTCTTCAGTTGTTTTGCAACCAGAACTACTTCTAGGTTATTATTGGTTTGTCGACTCTGTAAGATTTAATTCTAAGTTAAACAATATAAGTTTCTTCATTCTTGTTATGTTTCTTTTTGTTTGATTGGAGATTGTCTCTATCATTCTTGTTTTCCTTTTGATCGTGAACAGTACTATTTCGTTTCGGTCTTTTCCGAATTAACGAAGAGGCTGTGGTTCCTGCGTCATTCTTCCACCGTTTTGACTTGAGAGCTTGTTACGAAATCCCTTTAACAGTGTCTGAGAATTTGCTCCCTCTTATAATGGCTTTACTTCTGTGAGCATTTGTTATCCCCATAACAACCATAATATATACTATATTTTTTGACGAGCAGTTTCACTATTAGGTATATCATAAATTTATTATTATTGAAAAATGCTAATTTCTGCGCCCATTTACACCTAATTGTTTTGTGATTTGTCAGGCACATGGTATTAGTTGGTATGATGTTTTGGTTATTCATAGTATGGGTAAAAAGAGATTTGGTGGTAAAAATGGTCACGATGATGGTCGGAACCAGTTGAATACGATGGGTCCAAAATGTGGAGAGGGTGTATTTACTCGGAACGGATGAAAAAAGACAAAAATGATGATGCTGGGGGCTGGATGTCGCGGGGTCGTTTATGGTTTTTGGTCTGGTTTTTAGTTACGGAAGGGACCGGAGGAGCCATCGCAGTGATCGCGATAAAGACTACGGCCGCAGCAGAAGGTCCTCTTATAGGTCATCGAGAAGGCGATCCACGGACGAGTTTGGAAGAAGACGGCGCCGAGATGGCAGTACTCGAAGACACCGCTAAGAAAGAATAGGTATAGAAAATTACGCAGTTTGGCATTTTTTGCTGAATTTGAAAATCACTTTCAGGTCTATTGTAATGGGTACAAAATTGTTGAACGTGCAATCATTTATTTTTTTTTTGATCATAAAATCAAAATTTTTTCATTTTAAACACCGAACGTTATTTTCCTTTTAAGATGTTAAGATTGCATTTCAAGAATTTAACTTAAGTTTATTACATGGAAAGTTTATTTGTTTAGTTTAGTAGTAGACCAATATGTATGTCATTCATGGAAAATAAATAGACTCTGTATTGTCTAAAAATCGTGTTATTTATTTTAAACAAATGAAATTAAACAATAGGGCTACGTAAAAATAAAGTAACTCTATTTTGTATATTCGCCTCTACTACAATAGAAAACAATATTTTAAAAATAACCTAGTAACAAAAGAAAAAATAATAAATAATTTCTAAATCAACTTTATGGCTAATAAAGCTTAATCTTAACATTCAAAAGTCATCCTAATTTTAACATAAATAAATAGATTTTTTTTTTGTGAAATTGACTTTCTATCTACGGGATGTAGGTGGACCTTCTTCTAGCTTTCTCCAAACTACCTACAAATGTTCCACAATTTAAAACTGAGTAATTATAAATTTATTGAAAAAAACAATCATACATTACACATTTCCCATAACAACGCCTTTTGACCATCGTCCATGTCATGAGGCTGATTTGTACCATCTGAAGGAATGTCACCTCTTTCAACACCTCGACCTTCTCTTTCCAATTGTTCTCTTACTTCAAGAACCTTTAAGATAAATTAATAATTTAATAGTTGATCAAACAGAATAGAATACTTAGAAATGTCTATGCATTATTTATAGGCTTTATACAGAGGGTGTCTGGTGATTCAACCGCCATTGGTTAAGGATGAGTTCCTTAATGGATTTAGAGTCGAAAATGTTTAATAATTTATGTCCAAAAACGCTTCATTTGTAAGATACAGAATGTCCATATGTTCTATATGGTCAACCCAGTTTTACTGAAGGTACAAGAATTAGAAATTATATTTTATCTCGAAAACGGCTACTTGAGCGGCAAAATACTAAGAGACCTTTTTTATTAACAGTTGATAGAATATTAAGAAAAAAATATTTATGTTTAAAAAATCAGTGGTGTACGGTTTTTTTCATTAGAAATATGTCTTCGCATGGCCGTACGGACGCCACTGGTGTAAATAGAAATCCAATTTCGTGCGCGTATCTTAAATCGTTTTTGAAATATTAAAGAATATGTTTAAAAAAATAAGAAATTCAACACTCTGTATCTTAGAAACGTTTAGTTTCCGGATATAAGTTATTAGACATTTTCAACTCGAAATTCATTAAGGAACTCATCCTTAACCAATGGCTGTCGAGTCACCAGACACCCGTATATAATTTTTATATAAAAATGTTTGCAATTTTTTATTGGGGGAAAAACTCAATATTTGATTGTGTTGTTCAATTTGAAGAGTGGAAATTCAAAACGGTCTGAGTGCCAAAATTTATTTTGTATGCATCATCAACTTTGAATGCGTTTTTATCAGAAACTGTTGTTCCTAGCGACTTCAATAAGGTATAAGTTTTTTAAGCAGAGAAGATGGGAGAATCGATTTTTCTATTGCAAAATGGCATACCGGGTAGCACAAAAAAAGTTGTGCAACGGTTTAAATGTGTACATTTTTTAATGACTTTCGGCACTTAGACTGTTTTGAATTTCCACTCTTCGTTTTATAGTAAAAAGTTCCAGTGGCAATAGTTTCTGAAGAGTGCTTGTTGTAGAAAAATTTCGACAAGCTATTTTCACTAATTATTCGAAATCAATTTTATTTATTTAGGGATTGTGTAGTATCTGAAATATCCAGGGTGTCCCACGACTCGATGGCCATAGGCTAAGGGTAACTTTTTTAATAATTTTCGAATCGAAAATGTCTAATAACTTCGCTCGAAAAACGCTTCGTTTCAAAAAGTGTTCAATTTCTTATTTTTTAAAACATATTCTTTAATATTTCAAAAACGGTTTTAAATACGGATATGAAATTTGGGACACGGTATGGCAGGATTAATGCTCATAATCTGGAGCAATCAGAACATTTCCATTTATACCAGTGGTGTCTGTGCGGCCATACGAAGTCATGTTTTTAATGAAAAAAATGGTATGTCACTGACTTTTTTAACATAAATATTTTTTTCTTGATATTCTATCAACTGTTAATAAAAAAGGTCTCTTAGTATTTTGTCCCTCAAGTAGCCGTTTTCGAAATAAAAAATAATTTCTAATTCCTGTACCTTCTGTAAAACTGGTTGACCATATGAAATATGTACATTCTGTATCATGGAAACGAAGCGTTTTTCGATTGAAGTTATTAGACATTTTTGACTGGAAAATCATTAAGGAAGTTACCCTTAACCTATAACTATTGAGTCGTGGGACACCCTATATACTAAATGATTTTATTACGATACAATTGAATCAAAGCACAACACCGATTATGTGTTGTGTTCTGATGATGTGCTTACAATGATTATTTTTCATTATTATCTTCATTTATGCTATATTTACAAAGTTGGGTTGCTTCATTAAAAGGAGGAAAATTTTCCACACAAAATAAAGAGAAGCTCAGAAGACCCCTTGCAATGTTGACTTCAAATAATATTGATACGCTCCATGATTTGGTATCATTAAATCGTTAAATTAAAGCTGGGACCCGAGATATTTCATATAAACACTTCCATCGTTGTTCATATTGTGCTGTATACGAAAAATATTTTGCGAAACAGATTTCCAAATGTTTGAACTCAAATTAGAAGTTAACACGAGTAGAAATTACGTTCTCAATCTGAGTTTTCAACTAGAGTTGACAGCGATTTAAATTTATTTGATCGAATTTTTACTACAAATAAAGTCTGGATTTCTATGATCCAATAACTTGACACTATCTCAAGACTAATCAATGTAACGATTAAACAGCAATTAACGAAATTAAGTTGCAAATAATATAGAAATCTGCGTAGTAAGACGGATAAGCTCCCTTAAAGTCCTTACTAAATTAAGTTTAAAGTTAAGGAATTAAATTCTTAATTCCTTAATTTGTTGAATGTGCACGTTAGTGCTGAATAATTGAGGTCACCATATGCGCCAAATTTATGGCGTTTTTTTTTGGAATCACAGAATTGTTGACACCATTTGAGTTTTTGGTTGTATTTTCTCCAAACTGTTGATGAAGGTTCAATGTTGTTAATTTCAGAAGGTTTAATTAATATTACAAATTTGATTATGTGTTATATAAAAACAACAGCTTTAACAAATGGAGAACTATTTAGCTGTCAATCAAAACAAAAACAATTGCAGTGACAATAAAAAATGCACAAGCTTTCTAGATTGATATAAGTAAATATACCATAGCCAATTTTATCAATTAAATTAAATTTAGTACCCAAAAATCCTGGTTAAAATTCAACATACTTCGTTATATAACATTTACAAATACTATTAAGTCATCCCAGTATTTCAAAAACCCATTTGTAAATATCGGTTTTAACCCATTTACTTTCTGCTGGGACGAAGTAGTTGTATAATTGTGTATTAGTTGTAAATTTCTATCAAAAATGGTACAAATCTTGCTTCAATAATAATAATAATAATCCATTACGGAATTTTTGAAACAATTCTTTCGCAAACGTAAATTAGCCTACTCATTTTTACGTTGCACATATTTTAAGCAAATTTTAACGGATTTCACCATTTTACTAAATAAAGAAACCACATTGAAAACTAGCTGCTTTTATCATTTACATCATTGACTTGATGATTTCTTTTTTTACCTGGAGAGCTCTAACTACAGCTTCTGGCCTTCCACTCAAACCTCCAATTGGTGGGTCGGGAGGTACCGCCAAACTGGGATCTCCCGTAGTCGTTGCAATTTGATTAATTTTATGAGTTAAAGACCTCTTGTCTTCCTCCAATTGTTTCACTCGATGTTCCAGACTTCTCACGTACTGCATTATTTGATCTGCAACGATAAAGAATGAATATTTTGCTTCTCCTTTAATATATACATTAATAATTGAGGATATGATAGTTACAAAAAAGCTTATCTAAACGGAATCCCTATATTGTTCCGGTGCAATCAAAGTTCTTTGTTCTCGGTATTCATACGCGAAAGGTGATGGTTTCTTGATTATAGGTTGGGAACTACCGCCATTGTAATTATCTCATTACTTTTTATGGTGCTCTTTCCAAATCGGACTGTTTTAATTCTCGATCTAAATATGCATTATTTAATTAAACTGAAGTACGATCAAAATCCCACGCACGAAGCAAGTGAAAAAGTTTACGACCATTCAAAATCGTAAATTTGGGCTGAAGAAATCCGAAAAATTTAAAAAAGCTTTAAGCGAACGAATGTAGGCATTTTAATCTTCGATGGGTTTCAAGGAATGCCTTGAAATTTCAGGTAAAAAACTTGCCCCATGCCACCTGCAAGGTTATATGTGGAGCCGGCCGCATCAAAAAAGGGAAATAATCATGATAATGGCGCGGTTATATCTCACGAGATCGTGACAATATCTGAATATTATACTCGGTTACAGCATAGCGGCATAACATGAGTACGATGCCATAAAGGGTATAGCACGATAAGCATGGCTAGCCGGCCTATATATGGAAATTAATATTTTCATCCCATATATATAAAAAAAATCATTTTTTTAACTGGTCTATTTTTCAAAGTAATCTTGGAATATTTGAAAATGACCGACCGCCTTTATACTTTTGTTAATTAAACTAAATATGACCCTGTATGTTAACACCAAGCACATCGATCTGCATACGGACCTGTATCCGTTCTTGGCACACGGTACTATCGGCCGTCTCTCGTCACTCAAATATTACATGGTATTGAATTACCCTTCTTATATATTTATATAGGTATATAATATATATTTAAAGGAATTCTTGGTTGAAAGGGTGGGCGAAGTATTCTTCGATTATTAGTAAAAACATTAAGTTGTGTTCAAGAAATACTTTGCTGTCTGAGAGGCAAATGAAATACTGTAAATAATTTAAAAACAATTATTCCTATTAATTCTAACAGTAAAAAATGGTAAAGGTTCTCATGGGCGGAAAAATCATTAGGATAATTTTCATTCAAATTTAATCGCTGTGGTCCAAAGATTTTTACACCTGAAGCTTCGTTCACAGTTGCAGTGCATATTTTCAGAGGCAATAAAATAGAGGCCGAAGTTATCTCATTGATGATAGGTATGACTGAAACTGATATCTACTCCGTATTTAAAGACCTGCAGAACTTTTGTGTTCAATTTTTGAAAACAAATAGTCGTTCCACGGTTATTAAGAAAAATATTGATATATGTATAGGTACATAAGACGACTACTAATAGATATTGATGAGAAGACTATCAATAATTAATTGACCTTGCAATTTGTTAAAGATTTTCAAATTTTAATGTCAACATTAATTTGTATTAAATATTTATTTTATAACATTAGTAAAATATTGAAAATTGATTTGTTAAATTAACAAATTACATTTAAAGTTTTTTTTTTAATTTTTGGAAATACTGTCTTAAGTCTCAGCTATAAATTAGTTTCAGATTGGTCTTTGTATCTTTATTAGGTTGTAAGATATTCGACCTTAAAAAGATCAAAGCGTCTACGCGGGTTTTTGAAACATTTCAAGGTCACTTTCAAAAATAAACTTGCAATTACAAAAAAAAAATTATAATAGAATTAATCTATTTTGCAGCTGATAATATTAATGCCCATATATAGGTCGGTTAACTAGGCTTACGTTACTATATCTCTAATATTACTATTAACTGACCATTAAAGGTACTCCTTTGCCTTGCTAAACTTTCATGCATGATCCTTTCTCTACTAGCGGATCTTCTGGGACCATTCGTGGTGAACTGTTGGGGAACAGCAGGTTCATCTGCATTGGTACTACTGCTAGAACCATCACCATCATCTCTTAAATTAGTTGTTGTAGTCGTACTGCCACATGAAGGACAAATAACATTTCCCCGTTCTTCGTCCAGATATAAACACAACTCTTTCAACTCCAAGTTGTCTTTGATCAATTCCTGCTGTTTATTATCCAATTCACGCAACTTACTTTGGTAAGCACTAACCTAAATTAATACATTTGTCTTTTAAAACCAGATATAAAAAAACAGAACTTTGCAGACCTCTTGTCGCATAACGCTGGCAGTATACCGTCCAAATCTTTGCCATTCCCTAGCAAGTTTACGTCCTTTTTGTCTATCATCATCTAAAAAACAACACAAATCCCTTAATTCCTGATTATCATCGGCCAAATGTTGATTCTGCTCCTTTAACGCACGTAAATCCAACAAGAGGCTCTGCATGTGCCTAAAAAATGATTTTAATATTCAATAGTTTTGTAGATTGTTCAACTACCTTGCGGGATCTTGCGCAGCAGAAATTAATCTGGGATCATCAGGTTTTCGTACAAATTTCAACATTTCAGGTCGTAAGAATTCTTCTTCGTATCTCACCAAAGGTCTATGGGCTCTATGGTCTTGACCGTTTTGAGGTAATCCAACCGGAAGGTTTCTTAAATCATTCGTACTGATCTGGCAATTAAAGTGAAAGTGTAAGGTCAATGCTAAATGTTACGGTTATGGCGTTAATAATAACGCGATAATGAAATTTTATGCAAATTAGTACCAGTGTTACGTGTATAATATTTAATATTTTATAAGCGATATCTGTAATTAGTTTATTACATCTTTAACTATTTCATTGGTTCTTCTTTTTGTTAATTGATCAGTACTGTTACTTTTTAACAAAGGTACTAGTAGGCACTTACTTGAGGAATGCCTGGTTCATCCAACGGTCTGCTTCGATTGCTATTATCAGTTTGATGGACTTGAACTTGAGTAATTTTCGCGTTATACTCCTCACTTCTCACAGGTACGTTTTGAGGAGGATAATGATTAGGATAGTACTGCTTCTGAAGTTGTTGCGTGATCGGATAGTACTTTGTTTGATTTAAATTCGGTTCGGGTATTTTCGCGGGATAAAGTTTCGTTGCATCCTTAACAACTGAATGCTTTAAAATTCCTGTACTATTCGGTATTGGGGGTGGCTGATATCTCGGTGGTACCGTAGTAGAAGTAGTGGTTCCCGAGGGAGCAACCACAGCCTCGTCCGTGCTCGATTTCGCGTTCAGGAACGGTTTTTTACCGGACATGTTATGCGAAACGTACTAAACATTAACACAATTTTTCAGCAATCACACACATATCTCATCACCATGACCTCCAAAATAATACTAAACATACCTCCGGTACTACGTAAAATACCTTTTCTCGTTTATGTAGGTCACATAAGTAGTACGATTTCAGATATTCACATCAGTATTTGCATATTAATCGTTCGTCAATGGATTTTGCGGGTATTATTTCGATTCACTATCACGGGACTACCGAGTACTGATATAATGAAACGCATTATGACATTTGCGAATGAATAAATGAAGTTTTAAAAACATTTTGAAAGGAAAAATTATCTTTGTATGGTAGGGGACTATGGTACGCGTTATGGTACTACGGGCAACATGGCCGCGCTTTGACTCTGGTTAACTTTTTGAACGTCAGCAGGTAGGTGAGTGGTGGAAATCTCAAGATCTTGAATGTTTGGGTATTGTACTACGCCATGATAGTTGATTAACTGCACCAACACATTCCATCGACTTGTATATTAAAAATTATTGCTACTGGTAAATAAAAATCCATTGCTGGCAACTAATTAAGCGTAAAAGTTTGAAAATTTCTTACTCGGAATATGTTGTTCTTGTTCGATTTGTCTAATTTGATGTCATACAATTATTGAAGCTGTTGGACTGGAAAATATTTAAATCTATTTGTGAATAGAAATCATTGGGAGTGGAAATTTATGTACAGACAATGTGCCATTGAAAAATGCTAAATAGAGTAATTGTTCTATACAAGAATATGCGTACTTCCCTATATTAACTGGAGTATGTCGTAGGGAAATAATGAAATTTTGTTATTAATCGTGTTAAAGAAAGGTGTTAATTTAGAAAGTTATCATGGTCAAAATTCATAATATTTGCATTGTAAAAATTCCATTTATGGTTGTAGCAACTTTAAGTTGCAAAAATATATTTAAGGAGTAAAAATAGTTTTTATTGTTATTTTTATCAGAATTAATTATTTAACAATCAATTAGTGATTATTGTCCTCAAGTTCAATTAAAAAAAGTTATTTATCAAGTGGCGGGATACTATTTATAACGAAACGCAAACAATTTTATTACTTTTTAAAAAGGCACATCCAGTGCCATCTTGTGCCATCTTCTGAATAGAAGTTCAAATTGAATTTTTAAATTTCAGGATAAATTTTGAACTGATGATAAAGATATTTTTTTTGTTTTAATTACTTTCAATTATTTTATGAACTATAAATTTATAAATTGATATAAACCGAAATAAAAGTAGTATATAAATGGGGCGTGCTGGATCAGATTAGAAGATTATATTCCATAAATTAAAAAAAGCAAAATTTTAACAAAAATAATCATAATCTTTCTTCAAACCATCAAAATACAACAAAAAACGCCAAAATTAAAGCAAAATTTTAATAAAAAAAATATCAACATTAAACGGTTTAGAATACAGAAAAACAAAATTCCATCATTTAAAAAA
>JABRWK010000246.1:0-15988 GCA_013372445.1 Hypothenemus hampei | reverse complement strand
TGGTTTAAAGAAAGATTATGTATTATTTTTGTTAAAATTTTGCTTTTTTAATTTATGGAATAGAATCTTCTAATCTGATCCAGCACGCCCCATTTATATACTACTAATAAATAATGACACCATTTCACGGCAGCCAGTTATACACCTAAACATACCTGTTTGTTTCCATATTTGAATATTTATTGAACTCAATTCATATTAAGTTTTAAACGCAACGATTGAAATTACATCAATATGATACTCCTTTAAAAAGAACAAAAATACATATATCTTTAAATATACACATGAAATGTGTTTAAAAAATGTTAAATTTACTGTAATCTGGCAACGCTGGAGATTTATCCTATCAACTGTTTTCAAGGTGACCTTTTGCCAGCAAAACAATTCAGTCGACTTTGCCGGTTGCCTCTTCTAGTGTTCGATTTAAAAGTTCCATTAAAAGTTCTCAAAAGAAACGATAAGAGAAAATTTGAAAAATGTCAGCTCCTCAAAGCGATGTGGAAAGAAGAAAACAGATCAGTGTGAGAGGCATTGCGGAAATTGACGATGTTAATGAAATTAAGAAAACCTTCAATCGTCATGTCCATTACACATTGGTGAAAGACAGAAATGTAGCTACTACCAGGGACTATTATTTTGCATTGGCCCATACCGTCCGGGACCATTTGGTATCCCGTTGGATTAGAACTCAGCAGTACTATTATGAAGTCGATCCCAAAGTAAGTTTCCTTTATTGTTATTAACAGCGACGTTTCAAATGTTTATGTATTTTTAGAAGTTGGCTAGTTATATTGGCAAAGTTATTTACTGATTTTACAGTGTCGAATAAAAGTATGAAAACGTTTTTAGATTATTGTAAACATTTAATTATTTTCTCGATATAGGTGCTTACTTTCTTCTGTTAGGAAAAACGCGATTTACCGAAAAGATTATTGTTATTAATTTACAATTTTAAAAGATGAATTTCTCTCTAGAAATTTTGCCCGTTTAGTAATTAAGGTGAGGTAAGGTAGATCATAGTGTTTTAAAATATTTTTCTAGCAATTTTTTGATAAAAATATCAACGTTAAGACAATTTCAAATACATAATCACATAGACATAATCTAATAAAGTAAATATGTCCGTGTTAGTCGCGCGGTCTACGATTGTAGACCACTCGTCATTTATACTAATGTAAACGTGTCACAAAATATCGCGCGACTAACGGAGGCTTAAAAAACTGCATGCTTTCAACTTTGCAGAGTACTGCATTTTCCTTAGTGATTAATGTATTGTGGTCACATGCAGTGTAACCCAGCTTCTGTAACCCACTTTGAAATTGGACAGATTTATTTTAGAAAGATGTTTGGCATTACAAATCTGGATTTTCGGAGGTTTTTGTATTTAATCGGTCAATTATGATCTTCATCTTAATGTCATTTTGCCAGAAAACACCTGCATCAAAGATTCTTAAAGTGCAATACTATTTTCTCGAGCCCAAATTGTAACACATAAAAACCATTTTTTCAATAGAGAATAGGAAAGAGCTGAAAAAAGAACATTTGAGAAATATTGAAATCTAAAATTTAGAAAAACCGTTGCTCAATGCTGTTCAATTAAGCTTCTGCCATTTAGAAAATGTCCTGTAGGTACCTAATTTTAGTTGTAGTTTGTTATGTAAATCTTTATACCCAAAATATTTTTCAGTTAATCATTTAGGCTCTTCCAACATGTTTCTACTGGTCTAACTGGTTTTCGCATTATCTTATCTACAGTTTTGGGTGCCCTTCTTCACTTGTATATAGCAGTATGATGCAAATTTAATAGCTCTGGGTAGCTTTTTATAATTTTTGGTATGTCAAAATGGGTAAAAAAATGAAAGGGATATGGACGGCACATCTCAAATAAGAGGGTAATTGCACAGTTACAGTACAACGTTGTCATTAGGCACGTAAGTGTCAATTTCTTTTTTCATCATCATCTACGACCAAATTACCCGTTGTTCCCGCATTTGACTTCAAAAATTTCGAAGAATTCAACAAAATTGTTACTATTGTCAGTGAGAGTCGCCAAGATCTTGTTTGTGACCAATTCATACCCACTGTGTATTTGACGTAAAAGAGAAGCTATTCCGTCATATGTATGACAGCCTTTGAAGCATCTATGTACATATCAAGGCTACGAGTTTTCTTTTATTTTTATCGTCGATCCAGTGAGCAATGATGCCAAAAAAACGCCTCAACGTCTTTCTAATATCATTTTCATTAGGCCTCATACGAAGAGATCACTGATCACTAATAAAAAATAATAACTATTCAAAAGAAAGTAGAACATTAGCTTCCGAAAAAAGAACATTGAGAAGAATTTGGCATTAATCCAAATTTTCGTCAGATAAAACTAAATTAAACAACACCACACAACATCTTAAAAAGGAGATAGAAAAATTTTGAAATACAGTGCCGGACAAATGATAGAACATTTGATATATGTATTTGTCTATTTCTTATAACAGAATAAGATATATGTGGATTTTAGTAAATATATATATTAAGTATATCTTTCAAAATGTTTACATACAATCACAACTTCGTACTATGTACACGAAAAAATTTAGAGGTAACAATATAGCTATTTATTGCTTTTAGTCGGATAAAATGATAGAATATTGTTAAAAAACAATTATTTGAGCAAAAATATCTTCTTGAATTGAAGACATTGATGCAAAAAGGGGATAAGTCATCATTTTGCCAAAATTGAGTTTATCTGTGGTTTGAACTTATTGTTAACTGGCTATCGTTTTGTGAAAAGATTACACAAAACAGGCGATAAATAAAGGAGTTGACAGTATTTTTGACTTATCTCAGAACTCATAAATATGAAAAAAAGTGAAAAAAAATATTGTTTGGCTTTTCTATAAAATTTACATATTATGACTTTTCCCTTTTTTGCATGGAGATTTCCTCAATTACCGATTAATACTTAGTAACACCACCTTTTTGTTGAATAATATCTATTAAGCTATTAGGAATTGATTCATACAATTTTTAATACGTGTTCGAATGAAAACACTTTAATTTGTAATAATACTTTGTTTTAACTCCATGACATTATTATATTGTTTTCCATTATCATAAACCCTTCTTGCAAGTTCTATCCATACAATTTTCAATAACATTCAAGTCGGGTGAACACAGCTAGCCACTTGACAGAGACATATCACATTTTTAGAGCTAAAATAGGCTTTAACAGACTTTACAATATCTATTACCATATTATTCTGTTGGAAAATAAGTGAACTGCTTGCAATACGAGTCGCGTGCTTACTTGATTGATTGTCTATTAATTTAATATATTTTTCATTATTTACACGGCCTAATAAATAATGGATGTTAGTTTATCCAGGATATGCTATTCCGGCCTACATCATGACATTACGACCACCCATTTGTCGGCGGCTTAAATAAGTTCTTCTTTTCTTAGGGCGTGGAAGTAGGTCTTTCAGATTAAATATCTTTTCGTCACTTAATATCATATTTCTCCACTTCTTTTTCCATAAAATATAATCGTGGACAAACTCTAAAAGCGCTTCCTTATGTTGCTCACTCAGAGAAGACATTCTTTTTAATTTTTTTCTGTTTAATTTGACATTTTCAATTTGGTCATTTTGAAGAATATGTTAAACAGTTCTTGTAATAGCTATAACACCTGCTTCTTCAACAATTCTTCTTGCAGTTCTTTTATAAATAAAAGCTACACGTATTATTGACCGTCTGCTGCGCTCTGTTGTAGCATGAGGTCTGGATTTTCTTTTTTCCCTACGATTCGGGATTTATTAAAGTTATAAATGACGTCAGGGCGTCTATTTAATAACTTCGTATTTTTTGTAACAATTTGATTTTGTAACTGTAATAGTATAATTTGATCTATTTCACTTTTGTCTAATAGCTTTCCTCGGTCCATTTTACGTTTAAAGATTCAACTGGCATTAATGAATTCAATAAATAACAGACAATAACACGATAAACAACGTATGTTGATTTACTATTGATAGATTCTGAAAAATATCCCTGGCGTCCGATCATTTTGTCCGATTAAAAGCAATAAATATTTATATTATTTACTATAAATTTTTTCGTGTACAAGGTACGAAGTTACATTTGTATACATATATGTACTTTGAAACACATATTTAATATATTTGTTTCATAAAATCTACATATATCTTATTAAGAAATATACAAATATATTAAACGTTATAAATATACAGAGTATTTCACGAGGAGATGCACAAATTTGAATAATATTCAGATAACATATTATGTTATACTACAAATGATTTTAAGCAAAAAAGTTCCTATAAATTTAGGTCCGGAAACGCGTCGTTTAAGATATATAGGGTATCAAAGTTGAAAAAATAAATTACATTTTCTTTAATAACTTTCCACTACTTCAAGCTAATTTCACGAAATTTTGTAATCAAGGGTTTCTTGGGATGAGGAATTTAACAGTGACCATTAGGACACACTTTAATCGTTGCAACTTTTCTTAGCCTCGCTGTATGTCATTTTTGACTTAAAAAATCTGTTTTCCGATCTTTTCTAGTTAAGAAAGGTATACCTTATTGAAGTCGCTAGAATCAACTGTTTCCGAGAAAAACGCATCTAAAGCTGATGATACATGCAAATTTTCGGAGAAGTATAACAACTTTTCTAACTTATCTTACTTTTTACTCGCGAAAATAAAGAAATAACATTTGAAAGATTAAAAACNTAATTTTTAGCTTGAATATCCTCACTGGCAGTCTTTTGAGTTATTAAGATACTGTTTATGTTATTAAGTCTTTTAAATTGATCAAACCAAACTCTATTCGCAGAAAATTTTCCTAAAATGTCTACAGTTTTCTAATCTTTTTTTCTCATCTCTTCAATAGTAAAATCTTGCATTCTTGTAATTTTCAAATTAGAAGTTAGAAATCCTGATATTACGGAAACATTTATTTTGTGTTTAAATTGTTCTTATTTATTGATCTTGACAACATGTAACACGAAAATTTTGCAATGGGTTCAAAGGGAAAATGATAACACTTGCACTGCATTGGTGCACTAGCTTTATGTGTATTTAGATTAATTACTTAAATTATTATTAATATTTAATGAAGTGCATCAACACATTGAAAAAGCAAGTATTTTTAAAAATTTTTGCTGAAACTCTACAAGTTTAATGACCATTTTAATTCTATAAATAGATTGAACAGCGATGTTATCCTCCCAATGCTCCGATTTAATATGGAATTAAAAAAAATAAACCATTTTTTACGATTTCACCATGCTTGCCAGATTATCATATTTATTCACAACTTGTCTCGTATACTTTTTGACCTCAATTCAAAAGTTTTCTGATTCACCTCTTCCCGTTTGCAAATCGAAAACAAATATTAGTTATTTTTCTAAGAGCGATAATAAAACGTTACTTCACACTTCACAGACAATATCAAAAGTTGTCTGTTCCTAATGCACACCTCACCTTATCTAAGTCACGATTAACGGTAAGGCAAAGTCAAGTTGAGCAAAACGAGAAATATGAAAATAGTCACAAAATGATTAAAACGATTTAACTGTAAAACTGTTAAATTCCTACCGTTTTCGAAATATTTTGATTTAAAGGGAAAATCATTCAAAAACCTAATTTCTGCAGAACGTAAAATCCTCGACTGCTTTAAAGACTAGCCTTATGAAACTTTGTTGAAACTATAAATTGACATAGTAGATTGGACTGACAGCAAGAATTTTTATAAATATACTCTATATAGCAGTGATCGCCAAACTTTTGAGCCACTGAGCTACCCTGCTAGTTTTGGAATTTATAGTGAGCTACCAAAAAAAAACCAAGACAATATACATACATATATATAAATAAATCATAACAAAAGATATAATAAAATTAACACACACACACACAAGCAAGAACGATAACTAAACTTCCAAACAGTAAATGATAGTTGGCAAAATCGTATCGCGATCGACGGTTTGGCGACCCCTGCTATATAGAGTACCCAAGAAATATTTCGAATGTAAAGAAATTTGAAAGCAAAACAGCCGTTTATTTTAAATTGAATACGCTGTATTATTTTGCATATCTTGATTCTAAATTTAATACTATTTCAAAAATGGTTAGATTTAGGCATAGTGAAACCTAATAAGCATTTAAATAGTTTAATGCCTACAATCTGAAGAATACAAAAATATAAATGGTGTTTCATTTGAAATAAGGAAGTTAACATTGATTTCCTGTACAACTGGAGGTCATATGACCTTCAAAATATTTTAAATAAATAGTTGGTATTCGTATTAATTTAACTCTAAATTATGAAGAGGTAAAAATAAATACAAGTTTAAAGTTTCTAATGGGATACGTGAATCCCCTGTATAGTACTGATAAGTTACTGTTTCCTAATGCAATTTACATACTGTTCCCATAATATTTTCAGTGGAAAGAACGGTTTCGTTATTTTGAAACTTAATCGCTTTCATTCTGGGACAAATTCTTGAACTTAGGTTCTAGGTTTCATTACAAGCAAGTTACTCAGAAATACTTCTCTCTTTTTTAGCCAGAGCGCTGGCTAAAGAATGCAAGTTAGTACTTGCATTCTTATTGCTTGTAGTTAGTACTTGTTTTTTGTCTATTCCTCTTAGATTACCTTTTTAACCGTTTCTACATTTATTCCCAGCAATATTTACGAATTACGCAAAAAAATGTTTATGAAATAAATAAGTAATATTTTTTTTTAATTTCAGCGAACATATTACCTGTCCCTTGAATTTTACATGGGCAGAACTCTTTCAAACACAATGATCAACTTGGGAATTCAATCTTCTTGCGATGAAGCTCTTTATCAATTGGGTTTGGACATTGAGGATTTGGAAGAAATGGAAGAAGATGCTGGTTTGGGAAATGGAGGTTTGGGTCGCTTAGCCGCCTGTTTTTTGGATTCTATGGCTACTTTGGGTACTTCTAATTGAAATGTATATTTTTTTTATATCAATATGGGAATACAATTTCAGGAATGGCAGCTTATGGATACGGAATTCGATATGAATATGGAATTTTCGCTCAAAGGATTGTTAATGGAGAACAACAAGAAGAACCCGACGACTGGTTACGTTTTGGTAATCCGTGGGAAAAGGCCAGACCCGAATATATGCTTCCAGTCAATTTTTATGGCAAGTGTTAACTTTTAATAAAAGTAACTAGGTATCTTAATGGTAATTTTAGGTAATGTAATTGAAACTCCCGAAGGTACCAAGAAGTGGGTAAATACCCAAGTGGTCTTTGCCTTGCCTTACGATAATCCAATTCCTGGATATAAGAACAACGTTGTCAATACTCTGAGATTGTGGAGCGCAAAAAGTCCCGTTGACTTCAACTTGAAATTCTGTAAGTAATTCAGTCCGAGTTATGACATCAAACAGAATGTGTATGTTAAATCGGACTTTTTAGTGCACAATATTTGGGGAGACAAATACTCAAATTTCATCTTAGAAAAAGTGAGAAAAACATTCGGAATTCGTACGGGTAATTGAGTGGTTAACGTTTTTTTTCTAGTACTTTTTCTAATTATGGAATTTGATTTTCGGTTAGAGCTAATTTTTCTAAAATGGCTTCATTAGTTTATTACTTTTCATTACAATTTAGCAATTTCATTTAATTCAATTTCCCAAATGCAAGGTGAGTCAGAAGAAATGACTCAAATTCTAGGAACATATTTGCTCTACATGTGGAAATAACTTCAAATTCAAATGTTGTTTATTATAGACATATTTTGTTTTGCTCCATTTTCTGGACATTCATACCTTCGGCCACAAATAGTCTGTTATCATTACGGTTACATATTACAGTAAACGTACCAGTTTTATTCTAGAAGAAATGAATATATGCAATACAATATAAACAATAATACCTACAGACCTTTTTTCGATACAATTGTACCTCAAGTATTTCTCGTCAATTTTCTTCACCCTATATTTTGCAATTCCGCTTGTTTCCGTTTCAACTTTTATCGATCATTCATATAGATTATCTTTAAAAAAATCGTACTTCTTCCAATTAACATACGTACGATATAACAAATAATCATCTAGCTTTTATACAGTGTGTCCCAGGATGGACTTGACGAGAGGAAAAACTTTTTTAACTTTGATTTTTCAACAAAAAGTCACTCTTCATAAATGGTATTTTGATTAGGGTTGATATTTTAAAAATGCTAACTAAAGATGAACGTGTCTATTTAATTCAATGCTATGGAATTGGAAATGTATCATATCAGTTTGCTATTGATCTTTTCCACGAAAAGTTTCCGAATATGGCTGTTGCCAAGGAAGCATTGCGAAAAATGAAGGTACTTTACTCTTGGAACTTTTTCACATTTTACAACTTTTCGCCTACCCTATATAAAAATTTGATAATCTAACATTTGCTATGGTAGTTTGAGCATAAGCAGAACCATTTATGAAGAGTGACTTTTTGTCGAAAAATCAAAGTTAAAAAAGTTTTTCCTCTCGTCAAGTCCTGGGACACACTGTATAAATGCTAATCTTTCTTTAAAAAGATATATACTAGAATCTATTTTCTAATGTTGATTTGCTCTGAACGTGGACAGCCTAACATTTGTGGGTTTTCATTTAGCTCTTACCGCAATAACATTTCTTCACATCCACAGCAATTTTTTTCCACAATTATTACCATACTATATGTTCATTTTGCTGACCCAAACTATTCAAATGGCCTATTAATATTTTCGAGAACTAATTATTTTAAAATGCGTATAACATATTCTTGTAGTTTCAGCAAAATATTTCATATTTTAGTAATGAATTTCCACAATAAATATGGAAAGCTGTGATATAATGATCAAGCTACAACTACATAATTACAATGTTTTACTTATCATCTGTAAGAAAAATGAAGATTTGTATAAATGGCAATCAATTTCATGCGGAAGATCATATTTGGACTCCTTTTGGTCAATTTTTTTTTTCAATGTGTCCAAGAATATTATATTACATGTTAAAGATATTGTAATTCAATTGAATTATTGAATTGACTTATATTTTAAATATCACTTTTAAAGAATAACCGTACAGGGTGTTTCCGAATTGAATGTACAGCATTTAATCACAAACTACTCCACCTAAAAAAATTGATCTGCCATAAAATAGGTATATTACCAAATGCTTCATTTGAATATTAGGAAGTGTCAATTTCTTTAAATTTCTTTTTTTTTGTTTATTTCGCTTTTGCATGTCTTTAGAAAACTTAATGCTATAAAATACTTTGTTAACATAAAATAATATTACTTGATAACACGACATAACACATATGCCAAAAATGATAGAAAACTGCAGTATTTGCGTTTAAACGTTATACAGTCATTCGAGAATACCGTGTACAATTGAAAATTCAATATTACCTTTTATAATTTTAGTCAATGATGGTGACTACATTCAGGCCGTGATCGACCGAAATCTTGCCGAAAACATCTCGAGAGTTTTATATCCAAACGATAACTTCTTTGAAGGCAAAGAGCTGCGTTTGAAACAGGAATATTTTATGGTCGCTGCTACCTTACAAGATATTATACGCAGATTCAAATCTGCGAAATTTGGCACTAGGGCAACTACCAGAAATAATTTTGATGCCTTCCCTACTAAAGTGGCAATTCAACTCAATGACACTCATCCTTCTCTGGCCATACCTGAATTAATGAGACTTCTAGTAGATATCGAAGGTCTACCATGGGAAAAAGCTTGGGATGTCACATGTCGTACATGTGCCTACACAAATCACACTGTAAATTGTTTTTTCTAATTAGTTCATGGTTTTTATTAAATTTTATTAATAGGTACTTCCCGAAGCTTTAGAACGTTGGCCCGTAAATATGCTGCAAAATATCTTGCCACGACACTTGGATATTATCTATAAAATTAATCATCATCATCTTCAAAATGTTGAAAAACGCTGGCCTGGAGATTGGGACAAGTTAAGACGTATGTCTTTGATAGAGGAAGATGGCGAAAAAAGAGTTAATATGGCAAATTTGAGTATCGTGGGCAGTCACGCCGTTAATGGAGTTGCACGGATCCATTCAGAAATTATTAAGAGCGATTTGTAAGATGTTTTTCTATATATTAGACACAAAACACAATATTTTTTAAAAAGTCGATGTTTAAATTTCAAAAGATTTTTAGACTCTATAGTCTTATAAAACCTTTTTAATACATCTTCAGAATATCCACTAGGATGACATTTCTAGAATATCATAATTGCATCGAAACAACCAGAAAAAAGTTCCTTCACTCATCAATTTCCTGAATTAAATTGTGGATGAATACCCACTAATTTGATAATGCTACATACTATAAATATAATCCATATGGGAAGCCCAGCTTCGCAACATGTATTGCCGAGTGAGTAATCCAAAATATGCGGATTGCACTCCAACAAAAGCAGATCCTTGCAGGCTTCCTGTACTATATGTCTGCTGATTACCGATATTCGTATGCTAACTATTGTAGCTTTTAGATAATTAGAGCATCATACTGATAAACAATATGAGTAGTAGTTTCCCTATCGCTCATTTGTCTCCTCCATAGGATTCCACTCAAGATGCTAGTAACCCTCATTAGTTCTCTTTTGATGTGCTGTTTGGCTGTCAATACAAATATATCCATATTACGCAGAGTATTTCCCTTTAAAGTTTTTTCTTATACAAACTGTAAATTCCATAATCTTTCCTTGGTACATACTGATTTATTGATCCTATATTATACTTAATTTCATTCTGAGCTTATACCTCTATACACACGCGCAGTTCACCTCGTTCATCTTTAGAAACTTATCTACAGAAAGGGCGTTCCCAAAAGCTCTTTAAAGTAATAATTAATAAAACCTCTATGAGATTTTCCGTGGGCTAAAATCATCTAACCATACTTACATGAGTCCAAAATTTTTTAGGTTGGGTGTGAGGGTACTCTAAAGTTTTATTTTTTATTTTGTTTCGTTTTAAGTTTAAAATAGCTCACACAATGTTGCTTAATTTTACGGTACGTGGTCATAGTTTTATGATACAATAAAGTGCAATGAATGGAATTTCGTAGACATACAATTTGGGTTTTCCCAATATTTAAGCATTTCAAATTTCAATATGCCTGTATAAAAAAAACAAAGGAATATAACACTTTGGAAAACTTATAGAGTACAAAAAAGATATTCTAGATAAAATCCATTACTGTCATGATTTCTTTATAATTCGAATTTCAATATTATACGCGTTAAGTTCACAAAACAGTTGTAACGGCTTTGTCTCTTAGGATTTTTTCCCTTCGCTTGGCAGAGACGACCAGAAGCATAGTAAAAGCAAACTATAATTCTATGTTTTTACTTCATACATAGTGTCACATTTCTAATACCTTTTTCACTTAATATCTAAAACTTTATTTTACAATATAAAAATTAACAAAATATATTATTTACAGGTTCAAAGACTTTTATGAATTAAGTCCTGAAAAATTCCAAAACAAAACAAATGGTATCACTCCACGTAGATGGTTGTTACTATGTAATCCAGGCCTGAGCGACTTAATCTCAGAACGTATCGGCGAAAACTGGATTGTTCATTTGGATGATCTTCAAAAAATAAAAGCATTTGCCAAAGATCCAACTTTTCAGAGGGCCGTTATGAAAGTAAAACAGGAAAATAAATTACGTTTGGCACAACTTCTTGAAAAAGATTACGGAGTCAAAGTGAATCCTGCTTCCATGTTCGATATTCACGTGAAACGTATTCATGAGTACAAAAGGCAACTACTCAATTGTCTACACATAATTACTTTATATAATAGAATTAAGAAGAATCCTTCGGGAAAGTTCGTACCGAGAACAATTATGATTGGAGGCAAAGCTGCTCCTGGATACTATACTGCCAAAAAGATTATTAAACTTATTAATTATGTGGCTCATGTCATTAACAATGACCCAATTGTAGGGGATAAACTTAAGGTATGTTTCGTATTGTACAGATTTTTCATTGCATTCCTCTTCTTCTTGTTCTTCATATGATATTAGTCATTATTTTCTCTTAATGCTACTTGTATTTTTAAATCGAATATCGCTTATTTGAAAACAGCTAAATGTAAATATGAAGAATAAAAAGTCTGTATTTCTTCGTTCTATTTCTACATGAGTAGACACATACACAGAGTGTTACGAATAAAAAGGTTGCAGGAAATTGGACCTTACATTAAGCGTTCATTGTATGATGAATTTTTCTAGATATTTCTATAATTCTAATACAAATATTAAAAAACTTACAATTATACCTCTGTCTATTCAATTTTTACTTTATCATTTGTAGTAATTGAAAGCAAATGCGAAGTTTGTAAAGGAAAGTTTGTTTAAAGTTACAAAAAAAATATTGTGCAACTCACAATTAGGTACAACTAAGAACCTGCCTACAGACGTTCAACATTATCTTTAATGGAATGTTGAAAACCAAATTGTTCGTTTATATGCCTTTTAAATGAAATCTCTTCAACTATTTGTTCATCATTGGCTATTTCAATCATTTCGGAGACATTTTTGTCAAGCTTTGCAAAAAATTTAGTTGTATTGCATTGTTATATCTCCTCTTCTGTCATCTGGAAGAAACTTTCATGCTGTGGAAACCTACAAATTGGGTTAAATGCATACAACAGTCCCAACTAATTGGTACTTGGAATTATATAGAGAGGGGGATTTACATGAGAATCGGTTCCGTTCACAAAATTTTTTATACGAACTTTACACACAAACTTCGTACATAAAATCCAATCTGAAAGAGCAATGTTACATTTCCTTTTAATGTCAAATAAGTCTATAATCTAAAATTTCCAGGTGATTTTCTTGGAGAACTACCGTGTAACCCTTGCAGAAAAAATTATTCCCGCGGCAGACTTGAGTGAACAAATATCAACAGCGGGAACAGAAGCTTCTGGTACTGGCAACATGAAATTCCAATTAAACGGTTCCCTTACTATTGGTACCCTCGATGGTGCCAATGTGGAAATGGCCGAGGAAATGGGAGAAAAGAACATTTTTATTTTTGGCATGACAGTCGAAGAAGTTGAAGAATTAAAGAAGAAAAGCTATAACGCTTACGATTATTACAATGCCAATCCTGAACTAAAACAGGTGGTCGACCAGATTCAGAATGGGTTCTTCAGTCCTAATAATCCGGATGAATTTAAAGATATTGCTGATATTTTACTAAAATATGATAGGTTCTTTTTATTGGCAGATTATGATTCTTATATTAAGAAGCAAGAGGAAGTCAGTTCTACTTACGAGGTAATTAGTTTTTTACCGGGTCAATGTGTGTTTCCATAAAGGAATATAGAGGGATAGAGTTTTTTTATAACGAATGAACCAAAGTTTTTAAGTGTGAACATGCAGGAACAAAAAGAGAGGCAACTTGAATATCGTCAATTTCTTATGATTTGTGTCTGTATCTTCATTCGTTTAGTCATAATATTTATCTTCATTAGTAAGGAGGCTTATTCACTTTCAGTGATCCTGCTATGGATCGGAATTTATTTATTTTTTAATTAACGAAAATACAAAATTAATTTTCTAATTTTGGAAGTTTTTGTCCATCGAAATTAGTGATGAAAAAGTTTTCAGTTGCTGTTGAATTGAAACGTTACAAAAAAATTTATTGAGCAGCAACAGTCTGTGTATACTGACAGATATAATTTTTTTCAACCACTGACCAATATTCTTTGTAGAATTTTTGTTTTTTAATACTTTCATGCAAAATTTATGCGCAAAAAGCTCTTTTTTTCCTTTAAAATAAATAGACGAAACTGTCAATGATTCTTCACGAATTTCTTATTCTGTTTCCTTTTTTTGTGGAAAAGTGTTTCGATTTGAACATAGCTGTTCTATTTTATTTTTTAACGTTTTACTAATAGATATGCTTAACTATTTTTTTATTTATAGAACCAGTCCAAATGGCTAGAAATGGCAATTATAAATATAGCAACATCCGGCAAGTTCTCCAGTGACAGGACAATTATCGAATATGGCCAGGATATTTGGGGAGTTAAACCCAATTATCAAAAATTACCAGATCCGTCTGTTCCTAGAGAGTTAGCTTTAAAAGAAGAAAGTCCCAAATCAGCTTAGTAAAATCGATTTGCATGTAATTGATAGAGTATTTCTTAGATGCTTTTAACTTTGAATTCGAGTAGCAATAAGCCGGCCTTTAAAACGCTTTTATTTCATACACGTCTCAAAAAGTGTGTATTCTCTCTTTTGTATAGTTTATATAAATTAATTGTATCCTTTACAAGGACATTTTAAGGAGTGCTTATGATGTTGTTTTACCAAATAGGCCTAATATCTGTTTTAATATCATTTATGTAATGGTTTGTGCCATAACAATATCAACGCAAGAATGTTGCGTTTAACTGGAATTTTCCTGTATTAAGAAAAAAACGATTTTCTGGAATGAAATTAGCTTTTATTCTAAATAAAATACTCGTTAGCGCATGTCTTAAAGAATTTAAGATTATTATTATTATACATTAAAATATTTGATTGCATTTTTTTAGGTGTACTTATTTTTCCTTTAACTTTTTAACCCTTAAAGTGCACACGTGCCTCAAAATATCATAGAGCGCAAAGAAAGTCCTCTGGAAACTTGACCTAAAAAAAGGGGTACATTAATAAGAGCTGTTTGAAATGTCGACTTATAATAATTCTAGAATATTCTCCAATATTACTTTTAGAAAAATAATTGTTAAATTGGCCAGGAATTAACTTTTCAGATTAAGAAAAAATCATGATTTTATAGTAATGCGAAAAAGCATTTTTTTAAGTTAAAAAATCATAACTTTAGCAATTTTTAATATTTCAAGCTAAAAATTTGCTACGGTATTTTTGTGATCTTCTTTAAAGGAAAAAGAAGTATGAGAATGCATGTTTTAAAAAAAAGTCTTTATTTTGAAATTTGAAATATGTAATTTTTATGAAAAAATGTAACAAACGTTAATAAAGCAAAACTAAAGAAAAAGTTACGAATTAACACTAGATAACATCAAAAATACCAATTTCGAATACAGGAGCGTGATACGTTGTTTTCAAAAAATGATTAGTATTCCACGAGACCCTACATGCATCTTAAGGGTTAGTTAACAGACACCCGAAATGTTCTCAATAATTTCATAGTTTTTTAAGGAATGGCATAATTAACTTGGATCATCAGCTTTAGATGCATTTTTATCAGAAACGATTGTTTCTATCAACGTCAATGAAATATACCTTTTTTAAGCAAAAAAATGTAGAAAAAAAGATTATTCATGCTGAAAGTCACATACAGCCTAACACAAAGAAGTTTTAGCGATTTAAAAGTGTGCCAATCGTACCTTATGGCGCTTTCTAGAAGATACAACCAAATCGTTGATATATTTCAATTTTTTATCCCGAAAAATTTCCGGATACAAAATTTCGTGAAATTAACTTAAAGCGATCGAAACATTAAAAAAAATAATTATTTATTTTTTTCCATATTGACATCTTTTATTTTAATTAGAATGTTTTGAATAAGGTTAATTTAGTAAAATCGACTTATTTAATGTCTCCCTTTATTTGGTAGAGCATTGTAAAGACCTTTTGGGGATCTCCTGTATACCTATCATTTATTGTAGATTTTCTTCTTATGACTTTCGAGAATAATTGTATTTCAATTCAATTTGGAATCAAGTTGGGCCCCAAATATTTTACGAACCTATAGATCGAATGCATAAAAAGAAGTAGATGCCTGTATTTGAGTAATTTGAGAAAAATGGTTCAATTTTGATTCATCATATAGGTGTCGATGCATAATAAACTGCCCTTCAAAATTAGCGCATTACTTAAAAATTCATGAAATTTTGATAGTGAATATCTTCCCAACCACTGCTCGGATTTCAATGA
>JABRWK010000245.1:89958-104018 GCA_013372445.1 Hypothenemus hampei | reverse complement strand
AGCATTGGATGTCACCGAACGTCACATAAGATTTGCGACTATTGAAACATTTAGAGTGAGTTTAAGCAAATTTAACCTCAAAAAGGGGCCAATTTTTGGGAACTTGGAAACGGCTGAGTTTAGGGATAGGGTAATGTTAACGAAAGTTGTAGATTTTTGAATTGTGAATACCACACCGTGGTAGAAATTAGGACATTCCATTTGAAATAAGCGAGTTATTGAGGTTTGAAGTCATGCAACTTTGGAGGTATATTTCGGGGGTTCCGAAAGACTTTTTTGAAATTCAAGAATGTCAAAATGTAGCTGATTAAGCCCTCATGGGGTCCCATAAGTTCGACTAGGATATTCCCAGCGGTGAGAGTACAGCACCGTTTTCTGTGGGAGCCTGTAACTGTCAAAATTTTCGAATTTTCCGGAATAACTCGGAAACGGCAAATTTTAAACCTAAGATAGTTTACATAAACTAGCATTAAAATTTGACAAGGAATCCGAAAATGCATAAAAAATTGGGTGGTTCCATTAAAAAAACATAAGTTTGGTGTTTCACGCTTCGGGGAGAACCCTATATAAAAGGAACATATTTTCTAAAAGTAGTCCTTAATGTTATCTAATAACCAGTGAAATCAGAAATTTAAAAAATATTCCCATATTCCCAATATCTTCCACCGCACTGAGCGTAACTCACCCTGCATATGTATATTATACATATTGTAAAAAATTATTTTCTTTGACTAAACGGAAATTGGAAATAACCACTTTTTTTTATCGCGTTTACCTTTGAAAATTAATCCTTTCAAAATTAATAAATTTTATGTACAGAACTGAAACACATGTAATATACATATACACGGGTATTTCCCGGATAACAATGAGTTAAAAAGAAGTTCAAAAGAAATTCGAAAATGTTTTTAATAGTTGTCGTTGGAAAAATTATATTTACGGTTTTGAACAGTACTAAGTGGACGATTATTGAAAGAAACAATAAATAACAAAACACAAATTATTCGAGTTTTCAAATCAAATTTATTTACTTTTTCATTTGTTTATTGTTAAATATCATTTTGATTTGAACAAAACTTATTTTTAAACAATAATCATCGGCCAATTCAAAACCCATAATTGAAGGATTTAAAAAAATAAGGCCTTTTTTAACCTAAAAACAAAAAAAAATGTTCAGTAAATAATTCAAGTATAAGTGTATGTATGTAAAAGAGAGATACAGATGTATATCCTTAGATTGAGAATTAAATGTCAAATTCATTGAAAAATTAAATTAAATAAAACATTATGAAGATTGATGATAGTAATAGTTGTAAAGAAACAATACGTTGAATCGACGATCTAATATCGTTTATTGTAATAAACTAACGATGTCATCTCATGGAAAGCCCATGAGAGTGAATGTAATATTCATTTCAATAAATTTATATCAGAAAACAACACTAAAAAAAATAAAATTGCGAAAAATTCCTTCAGGAATTTTTAAAAATTTACATAACTCAGACAGGCACACCTTTTAACTTTTAACCTTTTTGTTCCTTATGATTCATCTACAAAGGATCACCCTGTGTATGGAAGAGTGCATTCTTATCTGGAACACTTTGTATATAAAATGAAACTAACATGGAAACTTAACAATAACATAGTTTTTTCTTTTTTTACATTATGATTAAATTTGTAGGCTTGATCAAGGACGCCCAAAAAAATATCAAAACGAGAATACCTGAGATCCAACGATCGATGCAACTCTATTTGGCCAATCGGGAAACGGAATTCATTCTATTTCGTCCGATCAAAAATAATCTGATCAATGTATTCCTGCAAATCGACCAGATTTTGACCCGAGGTGGTTACTCGCAAGATGATCGAATAGAAATCGCTTGTCCGTCGCCCGAACAAGTCAACATCCTAATTTGTTCGGTGTCCCTCAGTTTTGAAAATGAGTCCACATAATTATAATTAAAAAAATTGCAGAAAGAAAAAATAAAACAAGAAAAACAAAAAAAAAAGACAATAATATATTTAAATAGTTATTAATATTTCTCTTTATTATTTTTGTTGAAGAAACAAACTTATTAAATTAGACTAAACGCAAACGCAGGAAAATGAAAGGGGTGCCGATTTAAAATATTTGAGAGAATTCTATATCAAACAAAACCAAAAAACAAACAAACAAAAAAAGATACAAGAAAAATTAAATGTAGTAAAATAAGGAAAAAACAAAGGCGATTTTAAATTCGCAACTTAGGCCAACGACAGTAGGAGGCCAAGAGAAAAATAGTTCTCCTTTTATTTTCCATTAAAGATTTTAGGAGGAGGAGGACTCATTCCAACCTCTGTCAGAGGTTGGAGGTTGTGCGAAAAAAAAACGATTTCGATTGTGTGTGAAAATAGAAAAACAAATATACAAACATTAAATGCAAAAAATATTAATCGAAACCATTATTATTATTATTATTATTATTATTATTATTGGTTAATTGCCTAAAAAAGTAAAAAAAGATGTAACAAGAAGAATAAAAGACGAATTAGATATTAACACCAAAGATTAAAAGAGTTCTTCCCTTTTGTTTGCTGTTTTTTCTTTAATATATTCCTTATACAACCGGAAACGGCCTACCCCCGCCCACTCCTTCACAAGCCTTTGCCTCTGCAAACAAAATTTAATTACATTTAAAATACCTAAAGAAAAAAAAGTAAATATGTTAAACACAATTTCGAAATGTCTATGACCACTCCATGTTCTGCTGCTGTTCTTTATTTTGTTGTTGTTGTTCACATTGCTCGGAGGAAGAGGTGGTCGTGGTATTTTGCTCAGTTGACGGTTTGTCCTCTTTGGGTGGCGAGGGCGCCTTCGGTGGTGGCTTATTTAGAATAGTATTGACTACATTGTCAAAGTTGCTCTTCTCTTGTCGAATCTGGGCAATCGTGATCGGGGGCGGTAAATATTTTGGGGCCGCCACCAGTTTATTTCTGGTTTCCTCTAGCCATTGCAACGAATTTTTGAACGTTTGTTCAACTTTGTTGATTTCATCTTCAGTTAAGTGACCATACTTTTTATCTTTATTTCTGAAAAAAATAAATAATAAATAAATAAACAAAATATGGAACACACCCTGTGTGCAGGGTCCAACATAGGGATTTCAAGTCGATTAAATTAGGACAAAGTTGCTCAATTAGAAGGTTGAGATGAGATGAGAAAATTCGAATATTTTTATAGGTTGTCCAAATTTTTGAAAAGAATCGAAATTTTCGATTTTTGTTTTCCTTTTTATACCGAAAGATATGAAAGATGAATATTTTAAACAGAAACATTATTAAAGCAATTTTTGAAGAAGAAAAAATAACTTATCAATACATTGACCGCCTACAGCATACATTAAGGCATATTTTCTTTTAATTGAAACAATGTTAGTTTAATGAAAAAATACAAGACATAGAAAAGTTTCAAAACTAGTAAGCCTACTTAAAATAAATTTTTTCTTTGTAGTATTACAAGTTTTTTTTAATTCTAATAAAAATATAAATAAATTTGCTTTATTTGTTACCCTTCCAAATGTTTTTCATTTCTGAGAAAATATGCCAAATATGTTTTTTAGTTACTACATTTCATCTATCAAATTTCTTAAAAATCCCCCTATCCTTTGAGAAACAAATCGTAAACTTATTTTTGTAGGCCATCTTTAAAGTGGAATCTCCTTAACTCTTCGAACCACAGTAATTCAAAGTAATAAACAACCCTTAATGCATGAGATTCTTTTTATTTTTAAAATAAAGTGGTGGTAAGTTTTAAGAGGAATATAGTTTGGATATAAATTACAATTTTCATAAATGACTTCCTTAGAGTATAGATTTTCAATTTAAGCTTTAAAAAGATTCATTACTTTTTTTTAATTTTTGTCCTCAATAAGAACTCACCTAATTAGTTCCAATGCTTTCAAACAGAGTTGAATCGATAAAGCAAAATCATCAATTATGACCGGTCTCAGTTCACATTCGACTTTCCTTTGTTGTACTGGTTCACCTTTTGCTTTCAAATCAGCTAACTTCTCGATATAAACCTTAACAACACAATACAAACAAAATAAGCCTTGTTATGTAAATAAATAAAAAAAACACGCCGGTCAAGCAGTTCCAGGACTCGATCATGTAAAATGACGCTACATATGAAAAATCCAAATGTGTGGGTCAGATAGGTTCTAATCTTCAACAGATGATGTGTGTCAAAATATTATGACATTAGTTAACGAGATTATTGGAGTTTTAGTAACACAAAACATGATGATTGAATATGAACACACGAACAAGACTGGACTATCAACAGAAGTCATGAAAATAATTCTGAAAATTTGTTTACATAACTATAAACTGAAATTCCAGGAAATGGCTACTTTAAAAAGCCAGTATACATATACTATGTTAATGTTGCAGAAATGAGAAAATGCTATTTTCCAAATACAAGAATATTACAATTTGAATGTTACAAAGTTCCCTTTCGTCATATGTCACACGGGTTCGATTTATTTCCTCAGTCATCCACGCATCATATTCTCTAAATCTGACCTCCAATGATTATTTACTTATTTTTAACGTCATTTCAAAACTAAGCATAATTCTGCTGGAAAAGTGATTATTTGTGAAACGCATTGAAAAATATAAATATGTATCATCACATTCTCATAACAGAAGGTTGATGCGGATAAAGTCGAAAAATGTCTATAAAAAAAAATGAGCCCTGAGGGAGGAACTGTTTGACCGAATTGAAATATTAGAAAATGATTTATTTCAAATCTTACTTGTTTGTTACAATCTTCGCCTTCTTCATATAACCAGTTCTCCATTTCGTCGAGTTGCCGTATCAATTGTTCACGATCAGTGTCCAATATGTAAGGTCCCAATTCGTCTTCAGATGAGACTTTGCTACGCAAATCGTAAACGTATTCTTCAAGAGCATTACGGGAATCGGCACGTTCCTTTTCCTGTCGATCGGACGCAATCATTTTGAATTCTTGTTCAGTGAACTTGTCAATTTCGACATTCGAGAAACCATAGGTGAGCGCCTCAATTGGCAATTCGACACTTTTTACAATTTTCTTCTTATTTTTCTCTTTTTCACCATCCTAATAATAAAAAAAAGAAAAAAAAATTATTAGTTGTTCTCTTATTAACAAAGAGGATAAGGGGAAAACAACCAATATCCCAGTTAGAAAAAAAATGTCATTGACATTTGTATATGTATACATATGTATGTAGTTTATCCATTATAACATTTCTTGTGATTACTTCATTGACAAAAAATATATGACAACAAATTTACCAATTTCGATATAAAAAAAATGATTATATCATTGTTTCATAAATGCATTATTGTTGCGTTATTTTATTATTTTAAAGTTGGTTATTCCTAAAATACAATTTAAATGTACTGCGATGCCACGATTATTTCAAAATAATTCCATACATTTTGTATTTCAAATTAAAGTTTATTCATTTTTTATATTAGATTGAAAAATGCGTTTTTCGGTTTAAATACTGAATTTTCGCTGAATTTTTACTAATTCCATTTTTATACCAATTAATTTTTATGATAATTAGTAAGATGGCTATTAAGTTTTAATTTTTTGTGGTTATTTTTTTTAGATCTACTGTATTTATTGTGGTATTTTTTATATTTTAAACACGTTGTGGCAAACATGCATGTCACTCTGACATTTGTTTTGTAACAACGTAGTCCAAAATTATAATGGATGAACTATATATATACAATGTGTTTGAAATTTAGTCTTCACTGGTCTGGGTTTTCGCTTATTATTATAGCTTGAAAAAATTTTAAATGGGGAAAGATTTAGGGAATTTCAAAATTTCGTTAATGCCATTTTCAAAGTTCCCATAACCCTTTTCGTTTCAAAGATATTAGTGAAAATTAATTTTTTAGCATTTTAAAAAATGTTTAATTTGACAAGTAACAGTTTTTAATGAATACATTGGATGCATTCAGCGGACACAATAGCTGATGGTAAGCGCAAAATGGCTGACTTTGTGCTGACTGAAAATCAACGAAATTCGCTAAAGAAACAACTCAACTATTTTCGACATTTGATTTTTTTATTTTTGATTTCAAATTTAAAAAATATTGTGTTAATTATTTAATATTACTATTTTATTATATTATTTTTTTTAATTGCCAATATTGCTATAGTTCTGTTATTATTCAGCGACATAACAGTTTGACAATGTTGAACGCTGTTATATTTTCTTCTGAGAATTAGTTGTGAGCAAGCGTTTTCAACTATTGCGTTCGTTGAACGCACCCATTATGAAGGTGGCAGTCCCAAAATTTATTTTTTCTCAATAATGTTATTATATAAACCAACATAACAGTAACAACCATAAATATAAAACAAAAAAACACCTTTAAAATTGCTCTAAATGTACGAGAAAATAAATTGTATAAGAAAAATTGGAATATAAGGGTTGTCATACAGTAATAGAAAGAGAAAGAAAAAGGTCTCTCCAATTTTGAAAAAAATCTAATACAGTGTGCTAAGCGTGACCTTCCACAAATTTAAAAAAGGACAAACAGAAAATATGTCTATCGCGTTCACTCTTCAAGTTGACAGTTGACTCCGTCAAATAAGAGTGAACGTGATAGACATGTTTTTTGATTGTCCTTTTTTAAATTTGTGCAAGGTTACGCTTGGTACACTGTATAGCGTTTATAAGAAACCATTGAACATAAAAATTTTCCGATAATTTCGTAAGAAGCAAATTAAAAAAGTGCCCTAATAATGTGCTCATTAACAAGTTGCTGCATGTTAAATTAAACAAGTATGGCATATTGAAAGTGGCATTACAGAGATCTTAAAATTCCCCAAATCCTACCCCATTTAAAGTTCTTTCCACTTTTCCACTTTTTCCACTTCCAAGCTATAGTAATAAGCGAAAACCCCCGAAGATTGAATTTCGAATATCCTGTATACAGGTTGGCCCGTGTGAAATTTGGACACTTTATACATATTTTTTCTATTATAAATCAAAATCGAAAACTGCATTTTTTTATAAATTTCCTCTCTGTTAAAAATCAAAGCCTCCAACGAAATTTTTTTCTTGTTTTCACATAAAACTAGTTTTTTTATTTGAGAAAGATTTATTGAAACGCAAAAGGTCACAATTCCTAAATGAAATTTCTTGAAGAATCATTCAAGTTTATGTGAAAATGATAAAAAAATGGTCAATATCAATAAAAGAACCTATTGTAGAAAAATTGCTAAGGCCCGGTTTTTTCATCTACGAATAAATTTAACTGATAGTTAATTCTCACGATTACGCACAAAAGCACTATTCTGATTGGCTGATTTCAGCATAACCATGACATTTAACTGTCAGTTAAATTTATTAGTAAATGAAAAAACCGGCTCTAAATTTGCTTGCTAATAAATTTAAGATCACATTTTTATAAAACTTATTGATACACAATCAATCCCTCTTTTTTAATAAAAGAGAATTCCTCTTGAAGCGAATAGTATAATAACAATTGTATTATTATTACCTATTATGCTAATGAAATCTACTTATTTTTTACGATAAAACAATTGCTGAAGCGAATTCTGGATTGTTGTTAAAAAAGCTTAGTAGGCCTTGATAAAATCCAGTTTTTTATGGTTTATAATGTAAAAAAATAAATCAGTTATATGTAAAGTGTTCAAAGGGCCACCCAGTATATATTAGACCGTAAAAAAAATTACGTTTTCCTCATCAAAGAGTAATTGCCTGAAATGGATACAAAAATTCATATCTGAAAGGAAACAAAACCTAAAGATAGAAACAAATAAAAAAACAAACTATAAACTTTACTATATGGGTGTTTGTCTGAGTCTTGTGATTTTACATTTAAAGAGGACTGTGATTCACAGATAAGACTTTTAACAAAAAAGAAAAAGTTGCAAATTGCAATACTAAACGAAGTAAGTAGGGTATTTTGAAATCTAACAAAAAACTCAATTCGGAAATAATGTCAGCAAATGGATGATTTAAACAAAATATCCAAAGGAAAGAGGCCGGCAATCTTCTTTTTTCTTTTCTTTATGTTTCATTCCTAAAAAAAATTCTTTTTTTAGGAATATAAAGCAAATCATCCTGCATCATAATAATGCCAGACCACATGCTGTTTTGATGACTCGTCAGATAATCGCAAATCTAGGCTGAGAAATTTTGCTGCATTTGCCTGAGTCATTTTGTTTTTTAAACAAGCCATTGTCCTAAAAAATATTACCGGGTGTACGATTTCTTCCAGTTGTTACCTGTACTAAACTAGCCTCTTTTTTTCTTACACTACTAATTCCAGTACACAAACTATTCGATTGTTTGTAGTGGCGATCGGCAGCCCTTGATTGAATGTTTCACCTTGGCTGTAACACACCCAGATGATGCATAGTAACAAATATCTTTCTTTATGATATGAACTTTGACGATCCATAATTTTCTATTTTTCTGATGATTGATGTGTCATCTTGCCTGTAATGCTTTTCTTGCATGAAAACCGTTTTTTCAACTTTTGGGAAAACAAAATGAGTGTTTGTTGGTTGAACCAACGCACTGGAAGAGAAATGGAAAAAGGTGCAGTCTGTAAAGAAGCTTTTTCAGTTTGTGCACAAAATTAAAATAAATCCAACAATTCGTCTGTTTTCTTAGAGGCCATACTTCAATCTTTAAAAACTGAAATCCACTTGAAATTTTAAAATCTTTGAGTTAGACCAACTTTTTGCAGGTATGCAGCCACAAATCACTTCAGGATCTTCTTTAGCAGACAGCAGGTTGTTTTTTTTTTCATTTTCTTCAGATCAAGAAGAAATAACAAGTGGTGAATGAAGAAAACTTAATGCAATCTTTCGTTATTGCCATTGCGATCTCTGCTGTTGCTGTTTTATATTTTTGTGGGCAGAGGTTTATGTTCATTATCAAACGTCATCGATAATTTTTTTTCTAAATGTCATGTTTTTTTTAAATAAAAAAAACAAACAAAAGCAGAAGGGCGAAAAGAAAATAAAAGTGAAACCGTTGTCTTGAAAACTAGTGTGCCCAAAAGAAACTTTTTTGCATTTTGGTTTTTTCTTTTGTTTTTTACTCTACCTGGGATATAGGAGGAATCAATAAAATCATCATTCACAAAGTAAACTAAAAATAAAAAAATAACAAAAAATAAACATGGTGTTTGAATGAAAATAATGTCCTTGTGACAAATGAAATATTAAAAAAAAACAAGAATAAAAAAGAACATCATATCATTTCACATAAGCGAACGGAACTCAATACGCCTATAACTATCCATTGAGAGTGCCCCATCCCCTCTCCCATCCAGTTTCATTGTTCTATTTGATATTTTTTATTTAAATAAGAGGCACTAATTGATAGCCGGGGGGAGGGGCGCCAACTTTTGGGGAAGAGCAACAACAACTTGAGAATGGATTCAGAAAATGAGTACGCTAAAACAATAAACGAACAAAAAATAATTGAAATAATTAAGCGAGCCATATAAACATATTAAAACAAATATGGAAAACGAAAAAGCGAATAGCGAATAACGAAAACTACTATGGGTGTGGTTGGTATCCATAATAATTCTCGTTTCTAGACCTCGAATTGAAATGCGTACCCAGCTGAACCAGGCGGATATTTTCTTAGTCCAGCTGGTGCCGGACCCTACCTCTGCCGAGTACTGCTGTTGCTGCTGCTGCTGTTGTTGCGACTCTCCACTTTCCATGTTTACATCATTTTCAGCTTGTTCATCACCATTTTGTTGCTGTTGGTCTGTCTGTTTATCAGTATCAGGTGATTCCGTCTCACTTGCCCCTTTGGCTTCCATCAGCGATGCACTCGAAACAGTCATGATGCCATGGAGGTTGATTCGTACCTTCACTTTCACTTTTTGCGGTTTTCCATCGGCTGTTGGTCGTATATCTTTGACCACCCACACTCCTAGAATGAAAGAACACATTAAATGATAATAAATTGATATAATAATTGAATATTCTGTAGATGTACTTACCAATATTTTGATCTGGGTATGGAATATTTCCAGCATAAAGGGCCTTAATTGAAAATGATTCCGTTCTGTAAAATGTTAAAAGCTTCGAAAACGGCACGGCATGATTTGCGGGGAATACCTCCGCATCTCCAGCAGAATCGCCTTCAGAACTAGCGTCCCAAAATACACGAATTGGATAGTTCTAATTAAAAAAAACAATTCATTTTCATTCATTATTATGAATTTTTGACAGGTTTCAAAGCGTTATCCACCATTTTTGATAGATTTTCAAGTATCATACAGAATTTTTGACAGATCTTAATGTATCACAAGGAATTCTTGCAGGTGTTATTGAAACTTAATCAATTTTTAACAAATTTCAAAGAACCACGAACAATTTTTGACAGAAACATGCCACGGGAAATAACCACAAAAATAGAAATTTGAGAAAGGACAATTTCTCAGTCTGCCCGTAAGGAAAACCGCTGAAAATACTTACAGACGAACGAAACATTTGAATATTTATAATTAGCGATTAAATTAAAGCATACGAGGAGACACCTAGCGTGAATATTTGCGGAAAAAATATTTTGAGTCGGTCACCAATCCGGTGATCAATAGAAAGTACAACGTAGAAAAGCATTTTATTAAAATATGCATGCGCCAAAAAGAGTTTGTAAGAAATGCTGGTTGAAGTGAAAGAGCAAACATTCATATTGTCGTCGATGGATCCACAAATCAGGTTTTTATAAAAATAAAGCAGTCTTGGACAATTTGACACCAGCCTTATAAAAATTGGTGTATTCAATCAAATATATTCAACAGTATCCAGATAAAGAAAAACCAATTGGTGGTGGAGTCGCAGAAAGGAAAAACGCCAAATTTGGGCTGAATCGAAGGTCTAGTTCAACAAGTAACTTGATACTTTTGGGGCAAAAACGGTATTAAAAGAAGAAAAATTGTAAAGTTTATTATAAACTAACCTGCACATCGGTGATATTAAATTCCCGTACACGAACAGCCGGTGACAACATAGCACATTGTAAGGCACAACCTCGGGCTACCGCCTCGTCCTGATTTAATGTCGTACTCGGTTGTTTCTGGAATACCTTCTCAATCAATTGTTTGATGGCTGGTATGCGCGAAGACCCGCCCACAATTTCCACTCCATAAATCTCAGAGATGTTTAGACCCGATTGTTGTAGACACTTTTTCATTGTTTCCTCGGCCATTTGAAACAATTTTGAACAAATCACTTCCATATCCGCCCGTTTCATTTCGCTCTTCACATCTTTATCATTCATGAAACATTCAATTGACAATGGTAGGGTGGTTGAATTCGCTGACATTTGTTTCTTCAATTTTTCCACTTCAGCCAGTAATCTTAAATACGCCCTAAAACCGAAAAATGAATGATGACTAAAATTCAGTTTTTTTTAAGAGAGAAAGACAAAGAAGCCGGAAGAACTTTTCTTTATTATTTTCACAACTGTCTTTTGAAATTCCAACTTTTTCTATACTAACTGGATGGAAAATTCAATTTCTATCTAGCGACCGAACAGTTGCACACAATTAAATTAAGAATTCTGTACCGAAAAAAGTGTCAACGTTTAAGTGAAATAAACTTGTAAAAAAACGGAACCTTAAGGTATTTTTTCTGGCGAATAATCTAGAAAGTGATTTCGAGTTCTTTTAAACTAGTCTAGAAGACAAAATAGTACATTGTTCTGGACGGCCAAAAATATTCGAAGACGAAGATTTTTATAGACATTGCATTATAAGATTCGTGTTTTCTAGAAAAAAAGCTCGGCAATAAAGAAAGGATTATTTTTGGCTCGAATGATAATAACTTGATAATGACGAAAAAAGGTGTAATTATTTCGACAATCCGAAAGATCGAAAAACAATTTTGTGATCTTGGACTCATAAACTCTCAACACACTGAAGATGCCACTATGAAATATTCATGTACAAAGAAGACACTTAATATACTTAAGTATTTAATGGACGCAGAATGATGTAGTGTGAATATCTGTCTACCGATAAGTTGTACCCATGACATAGTGGAACAACGAAAATTTGAAACAAGAAAAACTCCTAAATTTGGGAAAAGAAACGTTAGAATCACGTCGCCAACAAGGGCAATATGCGACCTAGAAGAACCCGCTAAGATAGCAAAAACGACGAAAAAAATATAAAATGGAGGAGGTAAAACAAGAGGCTGATTGGGAACAACTCTTCGTAGAAAATTATCTGAGAAAATTGTAGGAACAACAGAAGCCACTTATATATAGATTTCAAATAATAGCCATGATAATACCAATATTAGATGTCGATTTTTCTGCAACAACAAAGGTTTACTTTAATTAAAAATCATCTCAAAAATATCCTAATAACAAGAAAAATTATACATATAGAAACAGAAACATATAGAAATAGAAATAGAAACTACTTGTTTACCTGGCATTTGATTTGGCATTAATATTGTATTTTTGTTGAAATTCAGCACAGAAATGATCGGCCAGTAGACGATCAACATCCCGACCTCCCAAATATTGATCCGATGCGGTCGATAACATTTTCAATTTGCCTCGATTGAATGCGCAGGCGAACACTTGCAGGGAGGCATAACCACAATCGACGAAAATCACATTGCGCGGTTTCTCCTCGGGTGCGGGCAGGTCTTGCTTATAAATACCATAGGACAGAGCGGTTGCAGCCGATTCATTGAACAATCTCAATACATTGAGGCCTAAAAAATACAAAAAAATATGATAATATGAAAGACTACGAGTGCCTCTAATATCATTAACTCGAAAACGGTGCATCGAACGAAATAAAGTCAAGTGTTTGGCCGCCACAATCTATTAAATGTTCTAACAGAAACAATACGACATTTGAAGAGGCATTGCCATCTGATTGTGCATTTTTGTCACAGTAAATTTTAAAGCTGTATCTATTCTGAACGCACAGTTTACACATTTTGACAGCCAAATTGTGCCGCTTATTCTTTATATACTGCTTGAATTTCAATTAGCCTCTAAAAGGCGTCATTGTTTTATTCATACATATTTTTTTGCCAGGCGTTACAATATAGTGTCACCGCGCTAATTCAAGAATAAGATTCAGATTATTGGACTTCATCAAAAAAATTTCAAATTTGATTATTTACTAGGAAAAACAAATTTGTTATTCAAATCGCTTAAAGTGTGTAATCCAAAATTTCTTCTCTCTTCTTGGCATTTGAAATGATAACTTTCCGACATTATATCCTCCCGCCAGTTATGTCAGAAATTATCCACTGTCGAGCTTTATGAGAAGCTCTTATTTCTGTTTTAAGCTCAGGATGTGCTTCAAACGTCTTTCCACTATACACACTCGTCGGTCCATTCAATACAATGAACACAATCTATAATACATATCCCCGTCGATAATTCACTAATTTTCACGATAATCTATAATTTCACAAAAAATCAATTTTTTTGCACCATTTACCGAGACTAAACATAACACAGGCCTGCATTAAAAAAACTTAGTGCACCATTCCACCTGTACTTCATTTGAGTGCGCTGAATTCGAAAATGGCATCGAAATTGCTGTATCACATCAGAATTTCGAGATATTTAAGTTCAAATGGTCAAAAAACGCTGTTTTAAGTCAATTTCAAAAGCTTATAACGAATGAACACATTTTTTTTTATAATCTTCGGTGACGGCATCAAATAGTGCCATTCTTCACCTTCAAAATGCATTGTTAATGTTTAATATACTTTTTTTTCGGCGAGATATTCGAGTTTCAAATTGTATAGTTAAACACATGCGCCAAGATGCTCTTTATAAGCCACCTAATTAAACGTACCTGCCAAATTATTATTGTCAAATATATGTATATGACAAGTATGAATTTGACAGGTACGTTTAATTAGGTGGCTTATAAAGAGCATCTTGGCGCATGTGTTTAACTATACAATTTGAAACTCGAATATCTCGCCGAAAAAAAAAGTATATTAAACATTAACAATGCATTTTGAAGGTGA
>JABRWK010000245.1:61215-85038 GCA_013372445.1 Hypothenemus hampei | reverse complement strand
AGGTAGATTTCAAGTAATCTATGAAAACGTTATCAAAACATTGCATTTGTTTTAGCTGGCCATAGAAGTGGCAAAACATGGTCAAAAAGTTTGGTTTCTTGCCAATAAACCATTTGAAACAATTCCAAAAGAAGTCCAACATGAATGCAAAGAATATTTGGAGTTGATCACTTTTATGTATGTACCCTTTATTATAAAAAAAAAACAAATCTTTTAACACTACCTCATTTGAAATTTTAGCTATTTAAGCACATTTGAAGAACTGGTAAAACTGTTCAATGGAATCCATAAACGCCAGCAGGTGCCTTCCGTTATAATATTGAAAGGTCTTGATCAATTTTGCAATTTTTATTCATCTGTTGAAGAGGCTTACGATGCCAGGACCACAGCTTATTTAATAGCATCAATATTGGATGGAATGCTATATTTAAATAGAAAAAATTCAAATAAAACATCATTATTATTGGTATCTTGTTATGACGATGAAAATAATTTACTGTTGAATGAGCGACTGAAAACATTGTATGATATGTATTTTGATGAATGTTTATATGAGGGCAGTTTTGTATTTGGCGATGTTCTTAATAAAATAGCATTTTCTTTAAAATTCAACATTTAAATAAGTAATTCGATTATATTTTTTAATATTCATTAAATAACTAATTTAGTAATAGTTTTTGAATGTATAGTATAGAGGCTAATTGGCATTAGTTATTCAATTATATAATGTTTTTTAATATATTTTTCACTTTTCAATGCTTTATTGGTTTTTCTCTACACTATTGGGTGTTCATCAGAGCCAAAGATATTAAATTTTGACTCGCCACAGAAAATTATATCTGACCAGCCATAAAGCCATAATTCACGTCCGACAATCAAGCATGGTAAAGTAATGGTCTGTGGCTCTATCAAGTGTATAGGTTGGAAAATTGCTATTCATCGAAGAAATTACAGACAAGTTTTACTATTTGAATTTTTTAAGAAAAAATTTTCGATCCAACGCTGAGGATATGGGTTTCTTAAGCACACTTATATTCTACTAGAATGATCCCAAATATAGCGCCAATATAGTACGAAAATGACTGCTCTATATTTGTCCAAAAGTTATCAAAACCCCTGCAGTCTCCAGATCTCAATTTTATTGAGGACATATGGCATTTCCTTGAGATAGGCATCAGGGAACATGAAATTACAAATAAGTATACCTTGAAGAGAGCCGTTACAAGAAGAATGAAATAAAATGGATAACCTTTATACGAAAAAATAGTTTGTTCAATGCCTATGCGTCTACGGAGTATTATTGAACAAAAAAGTGGACACGCTAAATACTGAAAGTATTTTGGGTTTTTATCAAATTTATTACAAATGAAGCATCCGAATATTTTTGGACTATTGTTCCTTAATCATTTCTTAAATTTATTAATGATTTCTTTGTTATTCGTTTATTTTGAAATAATTGTATGATTTTTTGTATTCACATTAATAAATGATTATTATAAAAATCTAGTTATTATTATCAGTTTTTCCATAAGGCTTATAGTGTTTTAGTCGATATATTTTGCCTTAATTTGGAAATATTAGATCTGTTCCAACTGGCGTCAGGAATTGTTCGCGAACGGTAAAAAATGATCCAATTCAATATTGAATTAATTACTTGTGAATGTCAGTCGGTATTAAACTGGTCGATCATTTTTTATCGTTCGCAAACGGTTCCTGACGCAGTTGGAACAGACCTTAATATTATTAATATTAAGATGGCCTTTTAAAGACCTTTCAAAACGGATGAAGAAGAGGAAAAAATAATGAATATAAATATTCTAAAATTAAAATGTCAAAAACTTGTTTTGAATACGGAAAATTTAAAAATTTAGCAACAATGGATCAAAGTTGGTATTATTTAAGGAATTATGAAATGAGGAAATGAAACTGTCAGTTTAGTGTCTAACTTCAAGTGTGATATATTTCCCGCCAACTCCTTTCATCGTGCATAAAATATTATGGTCAACGGTGTCAGCTTGAGCTTTCTGTGAATTTTTGTTTTGTATTGATAATCTTTATAAAAATTAGGTGTCTAGTGATTGAAGAAAACATTCAATACTTTTTTTAAACTAGTTTCTACTAAAGAAAGTGAAATACAAAAAAAATGGTACGTAGAGACTATGACAAGGAAAGGGAAACTTTAAAAACTTTCCTTATGGAATATTGTGTCCAAGACGATGAAGGCCAGAAAAACTTCAAATATGCCAGTCAGATGACGAAATTGGCTCATCGTGAACAAGTAGCTCTCTACATCGAATTAGACGATTTAAGTGACTACAATGACGAACTAGCCCAAGAAGTGATCAAGAACACCAGGAGATATTCAACGCTAATATCTGAGGTGGTTTACGAGATGTTGCCAACCTTCGTAGAACGGGAAATTGTTGCTAAAGATGCTCTCGATGTTTACATTGAACACAGGCAAGGGACTATTTTGTTTACCGTTTAAAAAATAATGAATATGTATTTTGTTAAATTAAAGAGTTATGATGGAACAGAGGGCTAGACAACCCAATGAGCAACGCGACCCAAGAAACCGATTTCCGCAAGAATTAATGAAACGATTCGAAGTTTACTTTAAAGATTTATCCACAAGGAAACATCAGCCCATTCGAGAAGTGAAAGCTGACCAGTTGGGCAAACTTGTAACGGTTCGAGGTAGGTCAAACGGAGGATGCAAAGAGGGGACGTGAGTGTATGATATTTTACCTGTGAACTACAAACACATCTACATATACAGGGTGTTAAAGAAAACGTTCAAATATTTAAGGGGCATATAGTGCGAACGAAAATAAGTAAAAAAATTTTAATAAACATGGGTCCGCAAATGAACCGTTTTCGAAATGCAGGGTGTCAAAAAAAAGTGAATAACATGTGAGAAAAATTTGATTTCGTGCTAGAAACGTAACAAATATTAATAGTAATAAGTGTATAAAAGCTGAGTTCTATATCTCAAACCGTTCGCTAAAACACTGGAAAAAAATCTTTTTTTTGACACCCTGTATCTCGAAAACGGCTGATTTGCGGACCCATGTTTATTAAACATTTTTTACTTGTTTTCGTTCGCCCCTTAAATATTAAACGTTTTTTTTAACACCCTGTATATGTATACAAGATATTTGCAAACTATTAACTTTCTTTTAAAGGGGTAATTAACCATTTTATGAGAAATTGATTAAACTCAAAACAGCTTAACGAAAGTTGCATAATAACAGATAGGTACCTATATGTTTTTGTGAACAATTTACATTGTGATAATTACAAATTATTTAATAATAAATCATATCTCACTATGCAACTCTCGTTAAAGTTAAATTTAATCGGTTTCTTTGAAGATTTTTCACTCCTTAAAAAAGAATTAAAAAAAAATGAAAAACTGTTAATCCATAAATTGTTTAAATAATCATATCTGTTATTCTGCAACTTTCGTTAAGGTGATTAATACTAAAAGAAAATGTCAGAGAAGATCTTTTGACAAAAGAGTGAATCAGTAAAATATGCATACAAGAAAATGGTCATCATATGTCAATTGAAGACGTAAGTGGATAAAGGGGTCATGTCACATTTTGATTATTTTGAGTAAATTGACATTAAAGTTTTTACGTAACGTGCAAAGTATATGCGACATGACACATTTAGCATTTAAAAAGTCGCAAAAGGCAACGAAACTAGAGGATTTCTTTTAACTGATGGTTTAATCTATACATGGAACACTCAAAAAATGCATTAGGTCATTTTTTCTAAAAATGTGACATGACCCCTTTATCCACTTACGTCTTCAATTGAAATAGTCAAAATATATTGTCAGATATGACACTACCACTGCAATAGTCAATATTGCGTAAACAAATAATAAAAAGATGTTGAAATTTTCATAGCCAATTTAAGTTATTTCACTCGCATTAATGTGCCTACCCTATACATATAATAGATTACGTGTTTAATTCGAGAATTTTTCTAAAGGTATCGTCACACGATGCACCGAAGTAAAACCGATGATGTGCGTAGCCACATATACTTGTGATCAATGCGGTGCTGAGACCTATCAGCCAATTGCCAGTATGAGTTTCATGCCTGAAACACTATGTCCCAGTGAGGATTGTAAAATCAACAAATCTGGAGGACGATTATATTTGCAAACGCGAGGCTCAAAATTCATTAAAGTGGGTGTTTCTACATTTGCATTTATTTTACATTCGTTATTAATATATTTGTTTACTCATATTTTTCTAGTTTCAAGAAATCAAGATTCAAGAACACAGCGATCAAGTACCCGTTGGTCACATACCCCGTACGTTGACTGTCTTTTGTCGTGGTGAGGTTACACGACAAGCCTTGCCTGGCGATCATATTGCTATTACTGGGATTTTTCTGCCTCTGGTCAGACAAGGATTTAGACAGGTAGGGTAGTTTGCAAGTTATAAGCTCAGAGGGCAACATTGCTTAAAAATATCAGTTTAAATAAAATAAAAGAGAATGAACCAAGATTTATGTTTCCTGTCCCAATCACTTACTTAGGATAAAACACTTGGTCTGTATAAGGTTTATTTTGATAATACCCCGATCTACAATTACAAATTTATATCAACTATACAGGGTGTGCTAAAGAAGTAGCGCACCAAATTTAGGATTTATTCTTTTTTTAATGGAACTTTATATTATGATGCTTTATATAAAGCAATCTCCGGAAAAAGGGCCTATTTGCCCATAAGCCCTTTTTCCGGAGAACGCCTCAATTATTCTTCAATTATTGAAGAATGAAAATTACAAACGTTCTTTGTGCCTTTGCCACTCTTTTCGGGAAAGCATTAAAACTGTAAACCAAATGGTAACTCAAAACCTTTATTAACAATTTTGTTATTAGTAATATAATCCGCTCTACATATATTACTAATTGTAAGAGGCAAAATTTAAATAATAAATTGGGGAATTTAAAAAATTATATATTAAATATATACATACTATAGAAATATTTTAAAATCCACTAGTGGTCTACGTTACAAATTTTTCTAAAAAGATTTTGTGGAGCAAAACCTCAGAAAAAGTAATACCTTATACATTAATCGAAGGAAATTTAGTCTCGTATTAAGCAGCATTTATTACCTAGTATGCATATAAAATTGAAAAGCTCTATCAACAGTAGGTCAAGCACAATAAAATAAAAACCAATTTTTTCTTATACTTTAACACACTTCAACTCCGCTACTGATCAAGATAGGACCCATATTCATAAGAACTTGTTTCATTATTTTATAGTAGAGAACATGTCGCACCCTGAAAACAACAGTGTCACTATGCTAAATTGTAGGTTTTGCAATAAAGCGTTTTTAAGTTTTATTACTAAATATTATATATTTATTACTAATTCTCTGGTCTTTTAATAAAATTTCGGAATATGTGAAGTGTTATTACTGTTATGGATTTGGTTTAACTGCTTTGACACAATTAGTATAGAGTCGTTGTTTCAGTCTGAGCCAAGGTAAATTCTTATAAAGTACAAATTAACATTTACGCCATTTATGGTAATTATGCTGATTTACGGTAAAAAACGCAATTTATACAATGATGTTTTAGCAGTAGAATTCGAATCTCNATGTTTGCAATGGAGATACTTTCGATCACACTATTTAAAATTTTGAAAACCTGTGTTAAAACTAAGATATGAATTGTTTTATGTATTTGTCCATGGGAAAAAAGATGAAAATTTGGTCAAATTAAAAATAATGGAAGGGGAAAACATAACAACCGGCCTCACAAACTTTCAGAAGAAACTTCAGCTAAGATTCACGAATATATTCAATATTATGATATTCCATCTTGTTTAAAAATAAAAACGTTTTAAACTTACAAACGTGATTTTCTCCGTTTGACATTTTTGTGACATTCATCTTTTTTCCCGTGGACCCTTCATATGTACTACATATATGTGCCCATAATTATGAAAGTGGTCTAAGTTAAAAAAAATAAATAAATAAATTTATCAGTTATTTTACATCACATTATTTTAAACTAAATTAATTCAGTGTAGTTTTTACGATATTCTCAAAAATGAACCCTTAGATAGTGGTTATAATGTCAGCATTATATGGAATTCATTCAGTTTAAAATAATGTGGTGTAAAATAACTGATAAACTAATTTTTTTTTTATTTTGACTTAGACCACTTTCATAATTATGGGCTCATATCTATTTTAAATAGAGTATACTAATCTATATACATATTTACGTTCAACTTTATTTTTGTCTTTAATAATTGCAAACTAACTTTTTATATAGGCAGAGGATCGTCCGGAGTGGGTTTAACAGCGGCAGTAATGAAAGATCCTTTCACCGGCGAAATGATGTTGGAAGGTTGGTTCACAAAATCTTAATGTTCAATTAATGTTTGTTGTTTAAACGAATGCTATTTTTAGGAGGGGCATTAGTATTGGCTGATCAGGGTGTTTGTTGTATTGATGAATTTGATAAAATGGCCGATGCCGACCGTACCGCCATTCACGAGGTGATGGAACAACAGACCATTAGTATTGCGAAAGCAGGTGAGCAGTGGTTAACTTACATTTAACTTTGAGTGTATTTGTAATAAATAATTTACCACGCAGGCATAATGACTTCGTTGAATGCCCGTGTGTCTATATTGGCAGCTGCCAATCCAGCATACGGCCGTTACAATCCGAAACGGACCATCGAACAAAATATTCAATTGCCGGCCGCCCTACTGTCCCGATTCGATCTCCTCTGGCTGATCCAGGACAAAGCGGATAGGGATAACGATTTGAGATTAGCTAAACACATCACATTCGTACATCAGAACTGTAAACAGCCTCCGACACAGAACGAGGCGCTCCCAATGTCGGTCATGCGCAAATATATTGCGCTGTGTAAATTAAAAGAGCCCGCCATACCAGAAGATTTGACTGAATTCATTGTCAATGCCTACGTGGAATTGAGACGAGAAGCCCGAAATTCAAACGATATGACGTTCACATCTGCCAGGAATCTATTAGGCATCCTACGATTATCCACAGCCCTCGCTCGCTTACGATTATCGAATGTTGTCGAAAAGGCCGATGTCAATGAGGCAATTCGTTTAATGGAAATGAGTAAGGACTCGTTGAATCAAACATTTGAATATAAAGGTTATAGGCCGCTGAATGTGCACGACAAAATATTTGCGATTATTCGAGAATTGGCCGGCAATGAGAAAACTGTGAAAATTGCTGATATTTTGGAGAAATGTGCCACTAAAGGATATGGACCCGATCAAGTGGACTCGTGCATTGAAGAATATGAAGAGTTAAATGTTTGGCAAGTGAACCAAACCAGGTCTAGACTGACTTTTATTTGAAACATTTTCATGTTATACATATATAATTACTACTGCTTCTTTAAACATCTTTGAAAAGAAATTTTTCATAAAATTACTGTACTTTTATTTCGTTAATTCTCACATACAAGATGGCTTCTCTTTTGATTTTTTTGTTTCCCAGAACGCTAATGTTTTATTTTTCCTAAACGAAATATGTATGTATAATACAGGGTGTCCCTAAAAGGTTGGGCCAACGTTACACCACATATAGTACAGCTCAAAATAAGTCGATTTAACCAAACTTACCTTAGTCCAAAAGTTGATAATAACGGAGCTACAGGGTGTCAAAGTTTAAAAAAACAACATTTCATTATTTTTTAACTTCCAAACGGCTTAAGATTTTTTAACTAAATGTGGTATATGAGTTTAGCATATTGGTAGATATGACCCAAAAAATGACTAGCTTTAACCATTCATTGCAGTGGCAGAGGCATGGGTCTCATACTTCATGAAAATTTTTAGAATAAGAGGACACGTGGCATGTATTATTTCTCCCACTGTATATTGTATATGCAGTATGTCCCCAGATGGGGTTTCACACAGGAAAAACTTTTTTATTTTTCATTTTTCGAGAAAAACCGTATTCTTCATAAAAGTTTTTACTTGTTCCAAAACGTCTGAATCCATTTTCGCCATATACAGAGTGTCCCGTAAGTAATAGTACACAGAGAAATGGCGGATTCTTGACGTAAAAATAATGCGATTTAACCAAACTTATCTTAAATTTAAGTCCAAAAATTGATAACAGAGCTACAGGATGTCAAAGGTTAAAAAATATATCACATTTTCTTTAATATCTGTCGACTACTTCGAAATAATTTCATGAAATTTCGCATATGGGGGTTTCTTAAAATAAAGAATTCAAATTTATCAACGATTTGGACGTATCTTCTAGAGAGCGCCACCGACGATGATTTTGAATTTTACACCGTTACAATTTTTTTGTTCAACCTTGTATGTTATTTTGGACTAGAAAAATCTGCTCTCCTATCTTTTCTAGATGCGTTTTTTTCGGAAACCGTTATCCTTAGCGACTTTAATAAGGTATATTTTTTTGTTTAAATATAAAATGGTTGTGAAAATAGTATTGTTAAAGTCTGAAGTAAAATATTCATATTTATTCTTTTATTTTGCAATCTTGGCTGTTGTTATGCTAGTAACATGGAAATTTCTAAAGTTGTATTTAGAGTTAACGACACTGATGTTTCATCTTTCTAATCGTACGAATCATACATATACCTACTCACGGTGGTGGTCGAAAGTTTGTACAATCCTAAGTGTTTAAAGAATATTGCAGATTCTATTGCTTTGGCATAACAACAAAAATATTTATCAAAGATAATTTTTGAAACATTATTTTAATTTATTAAAAAACACAAGTTTAAAAACCCAACACATCTACCAGTAATAGCTGAATAAATTAATAGGCCGCCACTAATAATTGAAATATAATTGAAAATATTTGGACAGTAAACAGTTTTCTTTAGATATTCTAAAGTAAAATTAGTTGTGGCCCGAACTCTTTTTTTACAAAGATTCGTTATTTGAAACTGAAAGTATTCAAACTTTTAAACGCTATGCTGTATCAAGTGTCTTTGGCGGTCACTATACAGATTAAACAATGTGACCTTGTATAAATTTAAAAAAGAATAGATAAAACATACGTCTATCGCGTTCACTCAACAGTCGGTGATGGTGGATGACAACTGTCACCGGCTGTTAAGTATCTATTCTTTTTAAATTTGTGAAAGGTCACATTGTTTAATCTGTATACAGGGTGTTGCATCGCCGGAGCGATCATAGGAAAACCCATGCCAATTTCAATACCCTTTAATATTATCTTCTCTGTTCGTTTAAGGGCAAAATTGTATTAGACTATTTTGAAGGCCCTTTTACGAGGGACTCGCATGTAAAATATGAAAAATGTTGTTTGCTCAATTTGCGAGATATTTTGAAAAAAGTTGGCCTAAAACCTGCATACTTGTAATGTCGCCCTGATATTTTCCTGAATTACACAAACAGCAACTGTCACCTTATGTCTACTGCAACATGGTGTAAATGAGTTTTGTCAAAACTATTCTCTTTTAAAGTTTCTTAAAAATGTATTACACAGAAGCAGAGAAAGTAAACATAATTAAATGGTATTGCAACGGAAACAATTTTCGAGCAGCAGCCGATATGTTGTTTTTTGTTATGTTATGTGACAGTTGCTAGTGGTTTAATTAAGGAAAATATCGGGGCGGCGTAAGTATGCAGATTTTAGGCCAGCTTTTTTCAAAATATCTTGCAAATGGAGCAAACAACATTTTTCATATTTTACATGCGAGTCCCCCGTAAAAGGGCCTTCAAAATAGTCTAATACAATTTTGCCCTTAAACGAACAGAGAAGATAATATTAAAGGGTATTGAAATTGGCATGGGTTTTCCTATGATCGCTCCGGCGATGCAACACCCTGTATACAGATTAAACAATGTGACCTTTCACAAATTTAAAAAAGAATAGATACTTAACAGCCGGTGACAGTTGTCATCCACCATCACCGACTGTTGAGTGAACGCGATAGACGTATGTTTTATCTATTCTTTTTTAAATTTATACAAGGTCACATTGTTTAATCTGTATAGTGACCGCCAAAGACACTTGATACAGCATAGCGTTTAAAAGTTTGAATACTTTCAGTTTCAAATAACGAATCTTTGTAAAAAAAGAGTTCGGGCCACAACTAATTTTACTTTAGAATATCTAAAGAAAACTGTTTACTGTCCAAATATTTTCAATTATATTTCAATTATTAGTGGCGGCCTATTAATTTATTCAGCTATTACTGGTAGATGTGTTGGGTTTTTAAACTTGTGTTTTTTTAATAAATTAAAATAATGTTTCAAAAATTATCTTTGATAAATATTTTTGTTGTTATGCCAAAGCAATAGAATCTGCAATATTCTTTAAACACTTAGGATTGTACAAACTTTCGACCACCACCGTGAGTAGGTATATGTATGATTCGTACGATTAGAAAGATGAAACATCAGTGTCGTTAACTCTAAATACAACTTTAGAAATTTCCATGTTACTAGCATAACAACAGCCAAGATTGCAAAATAAAAGAATAAATATGAATATTTTACTTCAGACTTTAACAATACTATTTTCACAACCATTTTATATTTAAACAAAAAAATATACCTTATTAAAGTCGCTAAGGATAACGGTTTCCGAAAAAAACGCATCTAGAAAAGATAGGAGAGCAGATTTTTCTAGTCCAAAATAACATACAAGGTTGAACAAAAAAATTGTAACGGTGTAAAATTCAAAATCATCGTCGGTGGCGCTCTCTAGAAGATACGTCCAAATCGTTGATAAATTTGAATTCTTTATTTTAAGAAACCCCCATATGCGAAATTTCATGAAATTATTTCGAAGTAGTCGACAGATATTAAAGAAAATGTGATATATTTTTTAACCTTTGACATCCTGTAGCTCTGTTATCAATTTTTGGACTTAAATTTAAGATAAGTTTGGTTAAATCGCATTATTTTTACGTCAAGAATCCGCCATTTCTCTGTGTACTATTACTTACGGGACACTCTGTATATGGCGAAAATGGATTCAGACGTTTTGGAACAAGTAAAAACTTTTATGAAGAATACGGTTTTTCTCGAAAAATGAAAAATAAAAAAGTTTTTCCTGTGTGAAACCCCATCTGGGGACATACTGCATATACAATATACAGTGGGAGAAATAATACATGCCACGTGTCCTCTTATTCTAAAAATTTTCATGAAGTATGAGACCCATGCCTCTGCCACTGCAATGAATGGTTAAAGCTAGTCATTTTTTGGGTCATATCTACCAATATGCTAAACTCATATACCACATTTAGTTAAAAAATCTTAAGCCGTTTGGAAGTTAAAAAATAATGAAATGTTGTTTTTTTAAACTTTGACACCCTGTAGCTCCGTTATTATCAACTTTTGGACTAAGGTAAGTTTGGTTAAATCGACTTATTTTGAGCTGTACTATATGTGGTGTAACGTTGGCCCAACCTTTTAGGGACACCCTGTATTATACATACATATTTCGTTTAGGAAAAATAAAACATTAGCGTTCTGGGAAACAAAAAAATCAAAAGAGAAGCCATCTTGTATGTGAGAATTAACGAAATAAAAGTACAGTAATTTTATGAAAAATTTCTTTTCAAAGATGTTTAAAGAAGCAGTAGTAATTATATATGTATAACATGAAAATGTTTCAAATAAAAGTCAGTCTAGACCTGGTTTGGTTCACTTGCCAAACATTTAACTCTTCATATTCTTCAATGCACGAGTCCACTTGATCGGGTCCATATCCTTTAGTGGCACATTTCTCCAAAATATCAGCAATTTTCACAGTTTTCTCATTGCCGGCCAATTCTCGAATAATCGCAAATATTTTGTCGTGCACATTCAGCGGCCTATAACCTTTATATTCAAATGTTTGATTCAACGAGTCCTTACTCATTTCCATTAAACGAATTGCCTCATTGACATCGGCCTTTTCGACAACATTCGATAATCGTAAGCGAGCGAGGGCTGTGGATAATCGTAGGATGCCTAATAGATTCCTGGCAGATGTGAACGTCATATCGTTTGAATTTCGGGCTTCTCGTCTCAATTCCACGTAGGCATTGACAATGAATTCAGTCAAATCTTCTGGTATGGCGGGCTCTTTTAATTTACACAGCGCAATATATTTGCGCATGACCGACATTGGGAGCGCCTCGTTCTGTGTCGGAGGCTGTTTACAGTTCTGATGTACGAATGTGATGTGTTTAGCTAATCTCAAATCGTTATCCCTATCCGCTTTGTCCTGGATCAGCCAGAGGAGATCGAATCGGGACAGTAGGGCGGCCGGCAATTGAATATTTTGTTCGATGGTCCGTTTCGGATTGTAACGGCCGTATGCTGGATTGGCAGCTGCCAATATAGACACACGGGCATTCAACGAAGTCATTATGCCTGCGTGGTAAATTATTTATTACAAATACACTCAAAGTTAAATGTAAGTTAACCACTGCTCACCTGCTTTCGCAATACTAATGGTCTGTTGTTCCATCACCTCGTGAATGGCGGTACGGTCGGCATCGGCCATTTTATCAAATTCATCAATACAACAAACACCCTGATCAGCCAATACTAATGCCCCTCCTAAAAATAGCATTCGTTTAAACAACAAACATTAATTGAACATTAAGATTTTGTGAACCAACCTTCCAACATCATTTCGCCGGTGAAAGGATCTTTCATTACTGCCGCTGTTAAACCCACTCCGGACGATCCTCTGCCTATATAAAAAGTTAGTTTGCAATTATTAAAGACAAAAATAAAGTTGAACGTAAATATGTATATAGATTAGTATACTCTATTTAAAATAGATATGAGCCCATAATTATGAAAGTGGTCTAAGTCAAAATAAAAAAAAAATTAGTTTATCAGTTATTTTACACCACATTATTTTAAACTGAATGAATTCCATATAATGCTGACATTATAACCACTATCTAAGGGTTCATTTTTGAGAATATCGTAAAAACTACACTGAATTAATTTAGTTTAAAATAATGTGATGTAAAATAACTGATAAATTTATTTATTTATTTTTTTTAACTTAGACCACTTTCATAATTATGGGCACATATATGTAGTACATATGAAGGGTCCACGGGAAAAAAGATGAATGTCACAAAAATGTCAAACGGAGAAAATCACGTTTGTAAGTTTAAAACGTTTTTATTTTTAAACAAGATGGAATATCATAATATTGAATATATTCGTGAATCTTAGCTGAAGTTTCTTCTGAAAGTTTGTGAGGCCGGTTGTTATGTTTTCCCCTTCCATTATTTTTAATTTGACCAAATTTTCATCTTTTTTCCCATGGACAAATACATAAAACAATTCATATCTTAGTTTTAACACAGGTTTTCAAAATTTTAAATAGTGTGATCGAAAGTATCTCCATTGCAAACAATTGTATGTAGTACTATTAACTCAATTTTGATGATTTTGTGACATTCATCTTTTTTCCCGTGACCCTTCATATAGATTTGGGTGTCCTTTTTTATTTGGTGATTTTTTTTGTTTTTATACATACTCTTTAAATACATATGTTCCAGTTAATCAGAACTACTAAGTTATGGAATAATATTTCTATTGGACAAAGTTAACCCTTGCCGACTTGAGCTTAAATTTACTACGGTGGTCCAAAATACGAATATTATTCCCAAATAGGTTGATTAACTTGCGAACTATGCATTTTAGAAAAAAAATATATCGGACACTGAGAAGTGATACATTCCATCAAAAGAAGAGCAATGCCATTAATTATATGGTAAGCTTAATAGTGCTTCGAGTGATATCCCATTGTTTCAATATTAATTTAATTTCAATTTTTTAATTTTCATGTTTCAGTCAAAAATGTTAATAATTTAATTTGGATTAAAAGCAAAAAGCTTTTCTCTCGCTTTTATTTTAAACTAATTTTACTCTTTTACTGAAGCAAACACATATCAATGATAGTTTTCTTCACAGGAGAACAATGCTTCATTTTTGGAAGCGAAAAAATATTCTATATTTGTTTAAAATAGTGAATGATACAGTTAATGAGTTAATGCAGGAGTTTCAGGGTTTGATTACCATTGATGAGAAACAAAAATTAATTTTTATTATTCCATGTACAAAAACATAGAAAAATATACCCTGACTGCAAAAAAGAAGTTATAAAAAGAAAATATATGGAATAGCTCTTATCATTATAAAATCAGGAGCAAAGGTTTAATATCTCAATAAAGGTCAGAGTTTTCAAAAAACTTTAAAGGTAAAATTTGTAAGTTTTAAAAGTTTATTCAATAGATGTAAGAGATATTATACAATGTTAATAAACAAAATGTGGTAAAATAAAGTTACTTTTTTTTATAGGCAATTTTTGCATATTATGGTGGTTTTGGATTTTTTGTGGAAATCTAGACACATTTCATGTAACACTTTATATGCCTATTTTCAACCGTTTTCGAAATATTAATCATATAATTTATTCATAGGAAATGCTACATGAAATCTACACTTCTATAAGGAATCCAAAACCACCATAATATGAAGGGGTAGTCACTTAAAAAAAGTAACATTATTTTACTGTGTTTTTTTGACTAACCCTGTATAATATCCATTCCTGTATTGGATAAATTTTAAAAAACACCACAATTTTTGCCTTTAAAGTTTTTTGAGAACTATAGCGGTTTTTGAGATATTAAGCTGTTGTCAGTCTTATCAGCGGATCTGTATATCAGTATCAGAGAGGTAAACAGTCAGAACTCCACTTTTACCCGATATGGAACTAACAATATTTTTAAACTGTACTCTTAATATTCTATTGTGGTAAGAAATGGTAAGTCACGAATTGATGGTTTGTTATATTTTTAATTTTGAAAATGCTATAACTCCGTTTATCAGTGAGATAGCATTAACACTTGTTTTGTTCATTACTGAAAATTTCCATATATGGAGATACGACTGTTTACGTCTCTAGTGCTGATATATGTATACAAAGTGTCTAGTAAATAAAGGGCTATGCGGCAACAACCTAATATTGAGACCGAAAGAAGTTGATAACCCCAACATACTTTAGTGCCAAAGTTGCCAAAACCAAAATTAAAGCTGAAAATAACGATATAGGGTATCAAACAATAAATGTTATTTTACTTTTTTTTTATTTTCTCTCGAATGACATAAGATAATTTCACAAAACTGAACATACAGAGGTCTTTTGTTATATGCAAAGCGAATATAATTGCAGATTTTACATTATTCGTAGAAAGCATGATGAGCGTCGTTCGCCGCATGTTTAAACCATCGTATTTCTTTTGCCTCACATTGTACGAATGTGTTTGTTTGCAATATGGTTTCTTCTACATTTTTTAGACAAAAAAGTTATATCTTATAAAAATCGCTAAACGCAACCGTTTTCTCGCTTTTAACAGTAATGAAAATCGTGGGTGTTAAAATAAGTCACTTATCCATGTATTTTATTTTTTATTCGCAAACACAATTAATTAACACTTTCAGACTGAAAAATTATTAGTCTTTGGTCAAAATAGCCTGCAGTTTTTGGCAAAAATTGTAAAAAAAAATTTGAACCATCTAGCCGCCATCAATAGTTCTCGATTTAATTTGATAATTTGCATGCATCATCAATTTTAGATGCGTTTTTATTAAAAACCGTGGTTTTTAACTAATAGCATTTTTAAGCAGAAAAGTTACGCAAAAAGATTTTTTTAAGTGACATATACCGTGGCACAAAAAAGTTGTAGCGGTTTAAAGGGGTCCTAATCATTGANCTCGTAAAAGGGCCTTCAAAATAGTCTAATACAATTTTGCCCTTAAACGAACAGAGAAGATAATATTAAAGGGTATTGAAATTGGCATGGGTTTTCCTATGATCGGTCCAACGATGCATCACCCTGTACAATATTAAGTATGTGACCCTGCATAAATAAAAATTTGATTGGTTACACTTCCAAGTGAATATCAATAATTAATTATGTTTGTTATATAAAACAGGCCAAAGCATTTTCTTTCTTTTTCATGTTGTTCGGTTGGGCCAACTGAAGATAATGAAAATACCTCATTCTTCTATGGAAAATTGACAACAAAGTATATTAGCGAATTAAAAAATATAAAAAAAGATATTATTACGCCACTTAATCGTACACAGGGTGTGATCACATTTTTTATAATTATATATATATATAGAAAAATTAAAGCATATCTAAGCAACCTCTCCTCGAAAATTGTTCTTCTCAGGTTGCCATCAAAAAGAAGAAAAATAATAAATTATTATCATAATTAGCACTAAAATGTTTTTCTATGAATCGCTCTTTGACCTTCTTCATCAAATTCTCGCTTCGAAACCCACATCTTCTTAAACGTGTCCAGTGAAGCTAAAATTGATCCACCAATCCACGTCGAATATAATCGTTCTTGTGGTGCCGATATCTACAAAATACATTTTACATTTACACATTAATTTACATTATTGCATTCTTATTAGTTTTCCTTTCTAAATTGAGGAGTGACTTTTTAAAAAGGGATATTGACATTTTCCACAATTTTTTGGAAAATAGAAGAGGACTAACTGAAGATGTACACAAGTCTACACAAAAAGGCACTATTACTTATATTATTAATTCTGTAATAATATAATAATTTCGGATACTTTTTTATCACAAAATATTGCAAATTACTGCTAATGAAATCTAGAAAATTCTATCAAAAAAATGTAAATATGCTCTTTTGAAAAGGTACTCTTCAATTATTTATTGGTTGGACCGATTTATTTATTTTCTATGTCATTTTTTGTTTAGTTTTATTTCTCTTATTTTTGTATTATTATTACAAAAATAAAGGAAAACTTTTTTTTATAGCTCCATACTTTAATTTGTGTCTCTTTTGGAGCCATTTTCTTAATTTCCGACAAGAGTCGATCTCCGAAGCCTTTATATAGGGTCGATCCACCAGACAGCACAATATTTTTAAATAGAACTTTTCTAAGATCCAAATCAGATTTTTGTATTGAATATAGCAGGACTTCGTGGAGACCATCACATTCTTCACCTGAAAAAATACAGGCGTTTTATATAAATATACATACTGACATTACATTTGATTTATGTTTATGTACAGTTTTTTAGCAGAAGATGAAACAAAATAAAATATAAAATTTTATCCTTACACTTGAACACCCTGTAACTCAGTTACTGATCGAAATCGAACCCATGTTTATATAAACTTTTTCATTTAAAATGACGAGATCTACCACATATTTCAGGTTATCTCAAATAAATAGGGACTCTCTGTATACACGATGTTAATTTTAAAACTTTCACCTCTTGTAATTTATAAAACGAAAAATGTTTTAAATTCGCGGGACACATTGTTTTTTGTTTTTGGGGAGAACATTTTTGACATTTTAAGCTTTTTAAATTGTAAGGGGTGATACATTTAAAATGAATACTGTGTATACATATTGTCACCCTAAAGTTATACTGTTCTACAACATATGTATGTATATACAACAGTGGAACTCTAAGGTGACGATACGTATATGCGAGTTCATTTGATGGGTATGTAATACATACTATGTATGAAATATATATCATACATCAAATCTACTCTGGATCTCTTAACATTTAATTTGATGGTTTGACATAAGTAACTCACTCTTAGATAACTGATTTTTTGTCTTATGTTCCTGTCATATATGCAATAGTTTATCTCAGATTCTACTAGTTTTTTTTATTTTTCGGCTGATTCAAATAAACTAAGATTTTATAAATTATTGATCCGCTACACTCAACAAAAAAGCAAATAAAGAAACAAAGTGAATAAAAAGCAGAATTACATGAACTTTGAATCAAAAACGAAAATTAAATATACTGTTATATGACACACTTTTTTCTATAAGTTTTAAGTCTCTTTTAAGTATATACATATTAATTTTGAAGGTGATTATTTTAAGGTAGTTCTGTTCATTATATGCTTTTTTAAATTACAACTTTATAAAATACTGTAAATATTAAAGCTTTTATTTTCATTTCTAAAGGCTTGTAGGTGAATTGAATATATCTTCATAAGATTTTTTTTTGTTTAAAGTGATCTTAGGAAAATGTATCTTATATCTGTACAGTACATCATGTAGCACCCTGTATAACACGCAAAAAACTTACTATTAACTTTTGAATTTTTTGAATTTCTACTTAAGAATGTGCAGTATTTTACTACTATAGGATATTTTAAAATGTTAAAAAGCCATATGACAGCTCATTTACCAATTAGGTCCGGTTTGAACAGGATTTCCGGGGCTCGAAATCTGGCTGGTCCAACTCGAATTACGCTACCATCTGGCAATGTGTAATTAATTGATTCGGTTTCAACCGACTCCTCCTTGGTTGGATTATTTGATAGATAACATACTTTTTCCTTTAAAGTTTTCACCGATTCAAATTCGGCGGTTGTGCGAAAAATAATGCTTTCTTTTCGTAAAAGTAACCTAAGAAACAAAAAGGTAACGTAACCACAAATATCCTGTGTAACAAAAAATAGTAACATAATGCTTTATGTACCGTAAATATCTAGAGACATCTCTGCCTGCAATATCGGATCGCATAATACTGTGAGGCAAAGCGAATCCTTCATAAATAGGCACTGAATGGGTTACTCCATCACCTGAGTCCAAAACTACACCCGTAGTACGACCAGTGGAATATCTTTGTTAGACCAGATATAAAAATATGATATACAGAATAGAAATGAATGGTGAAAAAATATAACTTACAAACTGAGAACGGCTTGCACGGAAATAAACAAAGCAGGCACATTAAATGTTTCAAACATAATTTCCGCTGCCTTTTCTCGGTTTGATCGTGGATTCAATGGGGCCTCGGTTAATAAAACTGGATGTTCCTCAGCAAAAGTATTCAATTGAACTTTACTGGAATATATTAAGTTTATTAGAGACATTAGATAAATGGGACGAACCATGGCCAATATATTTCATTCGTCTTGCCTATATATGTAGCTCCAAATTTTTCCATATCATTCCAGTCAGTTACAATTCCATGTTCCATTGGGTATTTAATGGAAAGTAGTCCTCTATGTTCTTCTGCTTTAGGGCCAATGAAGATGTCGCCTTCCAAGGCACCTGCCATAACCCGAATATGTTTCGGCCTACCGACACTAAATACAAATTGTTTTTTTTTATTTAGAAAAGTAAAACAAATAATATTAAAACGTTTACTTACTAATTGGGAAATCGGCATTTAGGGATTTGGTCTCCAGCAAATCCGGCCTTGATGATACCAGTACCCTGTATATAAATATACATAAATATATATTGTTTGTTTGACATTTAATAATGCACATACGTTGTCTATAACCACCGGTTGGTTGGCAATTATATCGTAAGCCTCCATTATTTCATTAATAAAAAAACACCCCTTTTTAAAACTACTTTCTAACACTTCCCCAAGAGAATCCTAATGTCAATGTCAATGATGACATATAATGAGTCATTTGACGAAACGGTAATTCGTCCCAAAGTAATCCATCGTTGCCAAATAAGAATGCGATGTTCGTGTTAAATTTTGATCCCCTTAGCTCTCTACGGCTTACAGGTGATACAAAATAACCCAAAAGGTAAAAACTAAATCTATAGATGTAATTCTTTAATAAAAAAGGACCCAGAATAATTATGTGTTCTTTTTGAAAGGTGAGGTTAGATGATGTAAACAGAAAATATTTATTCGCTTTAGGTAAAACACATAATATAGAGTTGTTATATTTGAGACTGAAATACACATCCAAATAAATTACAAAATACGAATATAAACAGAAATTTAGAACAATAAAGTAAATTTGTGGTAATCAAAAATTTTGAAATATAAAGTAGTCGTTGCATTCTTCGCTTAATTGCCACCATTTGCAAAATATACAGTTTTACATGAACAGATTTCTTGACTTAATGGGTGCGTTCAACAGATGCAATAGCTGCAACCGCTGAGGCCCTATTTTATAAGCTAAGTTTGCGGATGAAATCCTGAATCAGTAAGCGCCGTGCTCACTAGTCAAAAACAATTCAAAACAGTTCGCGAATTGCTTTTGACCAATCAGCATGGCACTTACTGGTTCAGGATTTCATCCGCAAACTTAGCTATAGATTCGAGTAAACTCTTGGGTTAACTCCTGGGTTACTTCGTTGGTAACTCGTAGAATAAATCCTATGATTAATACGATGTTTAACTATCATTTATTCGAGTAATTTTTTTTATCTTCGAATTAATCCTCACGTAAGTAATAGTTGCCAAGGTTACCAAAATAAATCTTTCAAGTAAGATTTAACTCTCAACCACAGATATAGAGTAGGGAGAATGGTCATCAGCCTGTGCGAACTGATTAAAAATGAACGCCGCCATTTTCAACCACCACGATTACCAACTTTTGTTTTTTTTAGGGAATTTTGATTAATTACTAATGCATTCCTTTTAAACTATGAGTTTGGGCAGGGTCAGGTCAAGCATAACATTCTCGTATTTAAAATTTTTGTCATAATTAACTATTTCTATAACTTTTAATAACTAAATAATTAATATTAAATAAACCATCCACTTTTCAAAATAATTTTTTAACGAAAAAAAATGAAAAACTTTAAGCCTTTTAGAAAGTTATACATATACATATCTCAAAAATGATAGATTATCTTATAAATTATAAGCTCATATATGGAAGGCACTCACTTAATAATTGTACTTAATTGGTATACACATAAAAAGTCTCTAGTGATATCGTACCGGCTTTGTGAATTGTTGGAAGTCAAAAGTTACGAAAAGCAGTTTTTCGTAAATATCTCGTTCCCTATAATTCGGAGAACAATGACTATTATAAAAATTGTAGATCATCAAAAAAAAAGATTATTTTTTTACTTCAATTAACTGTTTTTGTCACATAGTGCGGGTAAAGTTCGTATTAAATAAGCATGCATTCATTTCCGCACCACCTCGGAGGTAGAATGCAAGGCGCGTTTTTTACATGGTTTCCCCGATAGGCCTAATCCATGGTATTCAGAATAAAATAAAAAAATTTATATGCAGTTCAATCAAGTATAGATACATGATACATCCGAATGTAAGATGTTGTCCTTCTTAGATACCGTATATCTTCTTCTCTACTGAAATGCTCTCAATTAAGTTTGGAACGGCCTCTACTCCATTCAAAGCTACTCCTCAATAAAGATTGAGCTCAAATAAAGAAATAAAATATTTTATCGACATACAATATTCATTGATGATTGAAAATAATTAATTTTGATAATTTTTGGCGCATAACAGGTCCCTGTATATGTAAAGAGTAGGTTTTACACAAATCGAATATCCGAATTCTACTATAAGCTGCCACGACACTTTTAATAAGTAAAAAGGCGTGATTTTTCTCATTGGAACCCATTTCGTAAAAATGTTCACCCAAAGCTGGAAACAAGTCTTCAAATCTAGGATACAGTTACTGCGTAATGGTTAATACGAAAGAGTTTATGATGTTTCTCTTGGAACTCGGTTTCCCGTTATTTTCATCATACGTCTAATGAATTTCTCTGTGGTCTCTGAAATTTTAACCACTTTGTTGGATGGAATATGCAAGCCGCCTGAAACAAATGTTTTCCCAGTTTATAAATACATTAAAGTTCATTTTGGTTCTATTTTTTACTTTTATTTTTCTTCAATAAAAATTTATAGTGAAAACAAATGAGTAGAATGAACTTACCGGTGGAAGCGAACTCCTTTTTCATTGAATTTCTTCGCACTTTTGCGGTCCTTCACATTACAAGGCATTGTTCAGAATAACTTAATCTAATAATTAAATATGCTACAATAATATAAAAATAATAATATCTATAATAATTATAATATGAGAATCTGAAAATACCTAATGATAATAATATTAAAAGATCTGAAAGTAATAATAAATCAATTAATTAGCCAAATTCGATGGAGTGAAAAAATTGTAAAATAATTTCCTCAACCACTCGTGATAAATGCCAATTAATAACTGACTGCATTTCCCTCTTGTTTTAACCTTTTCTAACTTTATTTCACGCTTGTTTGAACTGATGAATTTTTCCGCTTCTTCTTCTTTTTTTATTGAACGTCATTGAAATTTTTGACGTTCGTGGTTGAAAATGGCGACTATTAAGGTGCATTTTCATGTACGCGATTTGCGATGGGCGATCTCGCGAAAGTTTTCTGATTGGTTAAGATCTATTTGACATTTTCAATGCCGTTTTTAAATTTTTGGCGAAATTCGCATATTTTCTAACGTCATTTATTACTATTTAGTTTAGTAACAACTTGTTTCATATAAAAACTATCATAATTTTAATTTATTTTTAACTGCCTTACCTGTTCTAGTACTACAGTACTTCCTACTTTATTCATTTTATAAATTTTTTGAATAGATTTTCTAAATTTTGAATTCCAAAATATTTGACACATGACATGTAAAATACGTCAAATTTCGATCAATCAAATATCTAACTAGCGAACCAATCAGAAAACTTTCGCGAGATCGCCCATCGCAAATCGCGTACATGAAATAGCACCTTTATAGCAAATACTTTTAAGTATAATACGTCCAACTCGTGTTGAAATCCGGAATCACTTACGTCAACGCCTCTAGCGGCTTGAGTTGTAAAATTAATGAAAACACAAGTAAATTAATATTAGAAACTAAAAATATTAAATTAAAAAAAATTTCTCATAATTAAAATTGCATTTTTAATTGATCAACATATTCCAAAAAGTGTTTTTCTTTCTCCAAATTTTAATATATTATACATATAGTAATATCTGAAACATCCACCACAACTCAAACCGAGAGATGGCGCTGAGAATCGATTCCACAAAACATATGTCAAACAGCGAGAGTTGGACGTATTATACTTAAAAGTATTTGGGAGTATTGATCAGCTGATTTAAGTGTTAATAGAGTAAATTTATCCAAACGCAAATGGAGTGTAATTATGTCACTTGTCAATTGTCAGTGAATTTAAAAACAAGGTTATAATTTGTTATTATTATTATTTTTGGTATAAACTACACCGTATGTTCTATTATTAATTACATCCATTATATTGTTTAATATTAAAACAAAAACAGTCTTAAGATTTTTATCAGGTTAAGAACACTTCTTTAAATTTGACAGTTGATATTCTAATGCGCATGCTGACTCCATCAATCGCATTGAAATTGATAGGGTATTAGGAGTTAACTCCATTCACTCCGAACACGAATAAACGAACGGCAAATGACGTGACTCTTTTTACTCCATCGGCAATAAACGAACGGTTTTGGAGTGAAAAGAGAAAAAAGAGTAACCCGAACACAATAACCGAACTTAGCTATAGAAGTCTGTGGTCATTACAGTCATATGATGTGATCACGAATCATATAATAGTTCCGTGCATTTATTAGTTTTACTAATCACCACTTAAAAGGAATCTCTTTTTTATCTATTATTAAAGTCCGTTCACGTCAGAGACAACAAAATTGTTGTCTCTGGTTCACGTTAAGAATAGAGTGGTGGGTGGAGCTAAGTGAGACTAATTTACACGATAAAAAAATCATAACGTTCAATGTGAATCTGATTACAACTTCAACACATGGAGAAAATATTTTATCTGTCTCTTATACACATCTATTTACGCTTTGTTCCAAAATAGTAAAAGAACCGTTCTAGAATTCGTTTTTATTAGTGATGAGCTGTACCGTAATTTTTGAGGAACGTGAGTCATTACCTTCTATATAAGCTGGGTTCGGTTATTCGGCACGGTACAGGAG
>JABRWK010000245.1:19379-46455 GCA_013372445.1 Hypothenemus hampei | reverse complement strand
ATACAGGGTGTTTCCTAAACATGCGGCAAAAATTCAAGGAGTGATTCCTCAGGTGTTTTTATGAAGAAAAGTTCCTATAAACATTTGCCGAAAAATGGGGTAATTTCTACCCTCAACCCCTCCAGTATGGTATACTTCTGATTAAAAGTTTGAAATTCTGAGGTCAGATTCTGATTCAGCATGAAAAGTTTATCCAGTATACCAAATTTTATAATTTCAGTGTGAACGGTTTCGAAAATATTGATGAAAAACCGTATTCCGGGTGCCCCATTTGAAAGGGCCTAGCTCCCTTAGGAAGTATTTTTCGGCAAATGTTTATAGGAACTTTTCTTCATAAAAACACCTGAGGAATCACTCCTTGAATTTTTGCCGCATGTTTAGGAAACACCCTGTATTTTAATAAGATTTATAAGGAAACAATATAAATAATGTTTGTGATTTTTTAATAATTTCATCATAGAAAAGCAGGGTTGAGCAAATTTAAATCGTGACTTTGATTTTTATTTTAAATCATGATTTTTTTGCACTCTGTAAAAAAGAAATAACTTAAATAATTCAACTAAACAAGTTAAGTAATTTCTTAAAATAAATAAGTTAATAAATTAAAATAATAAAGTTAAGCAATTAAACTCGAAGAAATTCGAAAAGTATTTGGTACAGAAAAAGGCCAATATAATAAATATAACAATGAATGAAAAATAAGTAAACAAATATTTTTTTTAATTTTTTTTCTTTGAAGAATGATTTTTCGAACCCTGATTGTAATATTTTAATCTGAATCTATATTTTGTTTTGTATAGGTTACCCTTTGTCTAGTATGCAATATTGTTTGTTTGCTTTGTTTTTGAGCATTTTTTTTCTCAGGAAAATTGTGCACTTTTTCTTCATTGTTTCTCCATTCAGATACATATTATACACGGTTAATGGTACGATAGACGTATATGAGAAACTAATTGTCTGATTTTTCTTAAAATTTAGTTACAAAAGTAACTAAATCCATTCAACAAAAATATTTTAAAAAGTGCAGCGTTGGCACTTCTACTAAAAAGTAGGAGCGACTTTGATATTTCAAATGAAATGCTATGTTTTTTAGTACATTTTCGAAGTAATGATACATTTATGGACGTTTTAAAAAAAATAATTAAATTACTTATTTTAAAAAATGAAATAAATAATTTAATTATTTGATTCGTCTAGCTCAGTACTATTAAATCGACAAATTAATTGTTTATTGAAAAAAAAAATAAAATAATTATAAGTATAAATATTTTTTCATTTTACTAGAGATAAGAGTCTGTCCCGTATTTTCCGAAGCAAGCACTTCTGGAAAAATTGACATTTTACTGTCCCAAATAAGTATTAAAAATTAGTTGTCTTTCAATTAATATAAATTTGTTTTATTTTGATTCGAATATTTATAATTAATTAAAAATTAGTCCTTACCAAATGAAATAGTTAACACAGTTTTCCAAAGTAGCTATCTAACCAAATCTGAGCCTACCTTACCTCACCACACAGCGTATTAGCAGGAATTGTTCTAACACAATTATTTATAATACTATAAATTTATTTATTTTGTTATTATTCATATTTATGCAGGATCTTTTCGATTTTTTAGCATATATTATTCAAATGGAATCAACAACTTCAGAACAGATCGCAAGAAGAAAAAATGTCGACCAAAGGAAAGATACAGGGGGCAACCTACCAACAAACCCAAGTATATCTGAAACCACTTTTGAGAAAATTGAAAACATTTAGTCTCCCCGAAGACATTTCGGACAGTTTAACTGAAATAGTCGTTCATCTTTTCAACAGAAACTATTTAAAAGTATGTATGACAATAGTTACTAAAGAAAGTATCAATTTTCTTTTCTGATCTTTTTTATGGTAGCTCCTTTGCTTTTAAATTGATAAAGATCTGAATTGGGCCGATATAAACTAGACTGTTATTTACACATGGTTTTCAAAAAAGTATAACAACATATTTTTACATGTTTTCTAAAAAAAACTAGACATATTTTTTTATCGGAAATGAAGCCTCTGAAAATCAAAATGAAATTGTGAAAAAGTAGAGCTTTTTGTTGTTTGATTTGGACCAAAAAAAGTAATAGCTCTGAATAAAAATTATTTTGCAACCCTACGTAGTAAAATAGTTAAAAGTAAGTATAGAATTGAATTGTATATGCAAAGGGCATGAATCGCCGAAAAGATGCAGCGAATTTAAAAAATGACTAATTTTTTATGAAATATTGCATTTCAGAAAACAAGCCAAGAACAAATATCTCACTTCCGGAGGCGTCATTTTTAATAAGAAAATTTTGCCAGTTCTTTCAGAGAAAAAAATGTAACATTACATTCGCCACACTTTTTTTAAGACTCCTGTATATGTATATGTTTAATAACCTAGCTTATTTTGGTCCAATTTAAATCTTCGTTATTTTAAAGCCAACATAAAGGACTGGAGTATTAAATGGACACCCTGTATAATTTTTTTTTCAAGAGTAAGATATACAGTGTGTATTCAACGATTTGACCTTAGTTCGTTTTTTTCTTAAAAAAAAAAGGATGATGATTTTTACATCTTTTGTGATGATGGTATCGTCCTTGCTCCAGATATGTTATCGATATTTGCTTTTATATAGCGATTCACAGTTTTTCCTAGTTAAATATAGTCCTGTACAAATTTCTGTGTTGTTGAAACGCGCATAGTGGCTAATACCAGGTTTTTTTATTTCACTTATTTTATAATTTGTCCAAATATTTAATTTTTTAATATATATACAGTGTGTTCGCGGATGGAGTTGACGAGAGGAAAAACTTTTTTATATTTGATCTGCAAAAGAATTGGAGAAAATAATTCATAATCTTCCCATTATTGGCGAAGATCAGTGGACGCGAGTTGTGAAGAAAATAAGCAAATACGTTGCAAATTATTTATTAGCTGTTTTCGAACTACATCCTGCTACCTTAGATAATGTTTGGGATCATGAAATCAAAAATGTGTTAAATGAACTTCTGAATCATCTCATCAAATATTTTATCGCGTTCTTAGAAATCATTAAAACCTCAAATAAAATCCGGGATCTGAACTAATTATTCCAATTATTTTGATAAATCTGAAGAGAAAAACCCTGGTTTATGTAGGATGAATCAGGAGGATCGCATCAAACTTCAGAACCTTATTCTACAAGAAAAATAAATGTTAAAAGACTCGTTATCATACCATTTCCATTTGTTTTCAAATTATAACGTAATTAAAAACAAACAAAACTTCGTAAATGAACATTTCAGTAATCACGGCGTCATTTCTTTAATAAATGTTCAAAAATACCGTCATTGATCTCTAAACATTATTTGTTTCGTCTATAAATGGTACCTGTTGCGTTCCTGATTATTTCATGTGTTTCCTTTTGAAAAATGAAGTTAGTTGGTTCAGTGGTTCTTGTACTAACCTGTATATATGAATATATCATCAAAAAAGCGTAGTCAAAAATTGAGCGAACCACTAACCAGTAAAATTAACCTCACATTAATGTATATGCCTTTCATTACACTGTGTTAGTTGCAAAATCCGTCAAGCGGGGCACCCGGAAGGGAAACCTAATTCGAGTACGTTGAATCCAATGATGCTAATCATTTTTCTAGGTTAGTTCTTGTTTTTGAGATATTTGGAATTAAAATTTTTAGTTCGAAGGACCCAAGAAAACGTAATTTTTTTCATTTTTTGATCACTTATTGAATTTGATTCTATGAAAATCCATCGAATAAACATCGTATCGATAAACATATGTATAATATACAATGTATATTATACATATATTATCTAATAGAAACTATTCGAAGAAAAATTAATTCAGTTCACCCGGTTTTAAATTATCTTTAAAAAAAATTCAACATTTTTCATGGTTTTTTTAAATTCTTTCAATTTACATCTATTGATTCTTGTGTATTATCTTCTTCCTCTTACATATTCCAACAAATTTCAATTAAGAGAGCATGTAGCTCTTTGAAAATGCACTCACAATCAGTGATATTGAGCTTGTGATATGGGATTATGTGAAAGTTGTAATTAAAAATGTTCTCGGAAATCATTGATTCGAAAATTTTAATTTCAAATATCTCGAAAACAAAAGCTAACCAGAAAAATGATTAACACCATTGGATTCATCGTACTCGAATTAGGTTTTCCCCCCCGGGTGCCTCGCTTGATGGGGAAAAAAGAGTATTTGATTCTGGCACAGTGTTATATATATTTTTTACATTTTAAAAATATTTTTACATATTTCATACATATTTCGATTAGATATTATCTAATCACATAACAGACAATGATAAATCCAAAAAAACCGACTATTCGTGATGAAATCCAATGCTATAAAAACCTGTTGTCCAATCACCCAAATCAACTTACTAGCAATTTCTTCACTCTAAATCAGAAGATTAAAAATATTTAAACCCCTGGATCTAAAAGATCCCTTTAGCAACTAACAGTCTTACCAAGCAATAATTAAATTATTAAAGAATTATTCAAGAATTTAATTTTAACTAATTAAGTTCTTTAATTTCAAGTTTTTCTTTTTATATTGTATAGTAAATATGTATAGTAGGTATATATTTTTATGAAAAATTACTCATTGCCAATTGAGGCTATGAGAGCAAGAACGGACTAACCCCAAAAACGAACCAACCCAATGTAATCCAATTTTGCCCTTTACAAACTGGAAAGTAATTCGATACAAGAATTTTTTTTGAGTCGCCATTTAGTACAGATATGATTGAGGTGATTAAGTCCATTTTTGCTTTATTCTTTGCTTATTTTTGAACCTATTAATGCTATAAATTTAGATACCGAAAAATTGTGGGTTAGTCCGTTGTCATTCTCATAGCCTCAATTAAGGAACGATCAAACAAAAACACAATAAATCTACTTTTAACTACATATTTTGAGTGAATCGCGAAACTGTACAATTTGAAAACTATTTTGTTTCATTCTAAGAGTTATTTCGCAAAAAAATTATTTATGGTGTTTTAATTGACATAAACGGTTATATTGCAATTTGATTTTTTTTTATATTTTATTAAGGTTTGAATGAATAACATAATAATAATCACTTTCACAACAGGCTATTATTATTTATTATCTTATGAAAATCCTCTCTAAAACTAAATGAGGTGTTTGATTCCAAGCAACACATTCTTCCACTTCTACCTTCAGTAAGTATCAGTACTGACCATGGCAGTAGGATTTATTACGTTTTGATTGAATCGATTTGCTTTGTCCATAATTTCATACATGTTCAATAATTCTGGTACCGTCGCTAGATGTATTTTATGTTTAAAATTGAGAATCTGTGCTTACTCCAAGAAAAACGTAAAAGTGGATTTATTTTATCGTTTTGTTTAATCGCCGCTCAATTATTATATGATAGATTCTAGAATGTAATCAGTAATAAATAAAAAAAATAGTCATGGAAATTTTCTAGAAATAACTATTTAAAATCTTGAAAAAAACAACTGAAAAGAGTCAATGATGTCATATTTGGAAGAAAAAGATGACGTCACTAGTAACATTGACGTATTTCCAAAAAAAATGTTCTATTTCGACAACAAAGATTTTTTCCATATTTTTTAAAATATACTAGATGCCCCAAATGTCAATGCTATCACCTAAATGACAAGACTTGCCTGGGCAAAATAGTCAAGTGATTAAATTAGAGGAAACTGTGTATATCAAACTTGTGTAACTTTCTAATCAAGATTTCTGAAAAAAAACGGTACTGCCAGTTTTTATTTTCGGAGATGTTTCGAGAAAAATCTGAAAAAACATCTGAAGTAATTAATATTAAAAAAAAATAAACGGCAAAACTAAAGATTTTATTAAAAAAGTGTTATCTACAGAAAAAAATATTAGTGTTTTCAGCTCTTGACTGTGGGGCGTATGTGTATATTTTTCAAAATTTTATATTTCATTTAGTTTTCGAAATAAATGACAATGACAACTTAATTCTTTTTCGCTTCGCTTCACGTTTTTAAGTGATGTCTCATCACATGATAACATTTTGTGTTAAAATTGACTTGATGGTATTCTTAGACTTTTTTATACCAACATGAACATTCAGCGAATGAAATAATAAATTTAAAAATAGAGTATTCTAATGGTTCAAAATGTTACATGCCATAGAGTTGTTTTATTTTGTATAAAATCTTAGTTGTCCATTTGTATCTTGAAAATAAAATTTATACAATTTTTCTCAATATTTCAAAAACAAAAATTGGCAACTCTATTTTTTTTTGGAATTTTATTTAGAAAGCCACACAAGTTTGACGCACATATTTTTAGCTCGAATAGAGAAATGGAGGCCCACTTGGAACACCCTGTATTTATACCCAGTGGAGATCAGTTAAATAATATGTGTGTATGTTTTTTGCTCTTTTAGGCGAGTGATGCATATTTGCAAATGGCCATAGGAAACGCACCGTGGCCCATAGGGGTTACCATGGTGGGCATTCACGCAAGAACCGGACGAGAAAAGATTTTTTCCAAAAATGTCGCACATGTGATGAACGATGAAACGCAAAGAAAATACATTCAAGCTTTGAAACGTTTAATGACTAGATGCCAGGAATATTATCCAACAGATCCATCCAGGTGTGTGGAATATCAAAAAACTGAAGAAGATCCAACATAAAATTGTATTTGTATTTATTTACTGTACGATCTACACACATTTTTCTTGTTTCCTGTATAAAAAGCAGAAATAAATTTATTCGTTTTTGGATTTTCCTTGTTTTCCCAATTCAGCTGCCTTTAAGGCGGCTGCCTCAATTGCATCCATGACGCTGCCTCTGAAAAATAACTCTTATTATAGAGAGTGTCTCACACTTAGCGCTGTGGAAGATATTGAGAGAATACAGAAATGTTTTTAATTTTTTTTTAACTGTTTATTAGATAACATTAAGGACTACTTCTAGAAAATATTTTTTTCTTTATTCAGAATACTCCCGATGCGTGACACACCAAATCTATTTTTTTTTAATGGAACACTTAATATTTTATTACATATTCGAAATTAGAAGAAGAAAATAGGAGGAGTTTGCATAACACACAATCAAACATATATTTCTTGACAAATTTAAGAAAATTTAAATATGCAAGGGTGAAAAAAACATTTTTTCTCTAAGTGAAATTAAAAAAAACTAATTTTGCCTTTGTTTCTATACATTTCAAATTATCTCATTAACGATATTACCATTGTATGGGAATAGACACCGCAGATCGTAGAAGAAAAATTATTGTAATAAAAAAGACCAGAATTAAATGAATTTTATAGTAATATTTCATGTTTAATACAACAATATAAATGTAACTTTTGCAACTTAAAATATTTCTCTAATATTATAGTCTGTCCCAGATAAGAATGATTAATTTAGGGATCTTGAAACCTACAATAGATATAAGATCTCACTTAAATTATGAGACAGTTGCATAATTTGAAACAAATTAATAACCTGTTTTAATATTAAGTAAATTCCGAACAGTTTTAAAGATATCTGTAAAAAACGCAATTTGGCAGTTTTTGTTTTTTTGCAAATAAATTTTATACGGTTAGCATTAGAGGAATGAAAGTTTTATATTATTAAGACAATTTCTTGAGAACTTCTGAGCAATATTGCCAAAAGTTCGTGTTAAGTCCTTATTTTTGGAGATAAATTATAAAACTGTTAATTTTCTTGTAGGTGCAAGATCAGATATTTATGTTTGAAATCGACATAAATTTTCCCTTTCAACAATCGTGCCGTTTGTATCATATTTTATATCAATGTTTTTTTCTTGAAAATGTGCTGGTAAGATTCATATGGTGTAGTATAACTACCGCAAACGCTACAATGGGCCTTTATTCAGCAACTCCATCCTTGTATCTTCGCAATGGTTGTAAAGACAAAATACGTCATATAAAACGACAAAAAAATAACAAAACAAAATGCAATTGCGTTCTACGAATATACAACAGAAATATATAACCCAAAAATATAGTAGAATTTTCAAAGAGAAAAAATAATTAATGGTTTATCGTTCGGGGCACAGGTTTAAATTGAGCTAATGATCTGAGATTCGACGGACCTCATTTTTTTAGCTCCCAAAATAATATAAAGGGTTGCGCTACTCAAATTTCAAAATTCGCCAAAATAAGGACGACCCTAATGTACACTAGAGGCTTGATGAACTAATTTGATAGAGGCTAAATGAACTAATTGTTATACCCAGTCAAATTTGCCACATTTTTCTTTCCTTAAAAAAATTATGTTTTTTTAATGAAGTATAAACGGAAGCAATAGTTTAATTTTTTAATTAAAAAAAAACTAAAAGCAATTTAATTTACTTTTATCATATTCTAGGAAGAATTTCTTATACAGTGTGGCTCATTTGAAACCAGGCCACCCCTGTAAAATCTTTATTTACGGTCCAATTGACCACAGGGTCGTCTTTAGAATAATTTCAAATAGTTCTCCTGAAAATTTCACTTTTTTTTTAGCAAAGAAAAAGAGGCAAAGTAGGCCTTTGTTTTTAAATGAATGCGACAAGGAGTTGGTCCAAGATAGAGTTTTTGATGCCCTACAATTTAAAAAAAAATCATCAAAATTGGACCGTAAATAAAGATTTTACAGGGGTGGCCTGGTTTCAAATGAGCCACACTGTATGTATCATAAATCCTATGTTACAATCAGTTCAATTTAATTGTGTTACAAATAAGTACTTTACTATTGCAATAGGATAAAGTGCGAATACTACAAAATCACGTTTCAAAAGCGCAATGCTTATAGTTTTTAAGTAACCCTAGTAAGATTACTCTTACTTCTATAGAAAAGATTTTGGCTGTTCTCTATTCAATCAAAAGTTCTTAATAGTTTAATCATTTTTTTAATTGGAACGTTAAAAAAATTTTCTAGGTACATGATAAACAAAATAACGATAACTATGCTTTAGCTAGTTATATTTTTTTTGGGTTATCATATTGTTTTTTCAATATACCAAACGACCACAAAATTCTATTTTGCGATATAAAACGATTCTGTGTGAAAAAATCTGACTTCTATAATATAAATTAGGGTCGGATCTTCGCTAATGCTATAAGTAAGTTTTCGCATTTGGTCGACATTTCGAACGGAAACTTGAAAAATCGAGAAATAACAATGAATTTATTTTATTTTTTGATTTTGATTGCAATCGCCAATTCAGAAGATACGACAAACTCTGCGACAAAATTTCGTGGAAGTAAACAACACGTTTGTTTCACTTTAAACGTTGTCACTCCCCACATTGTTAAAAATCCTAAAGCTCATGAGGGAGTCTGGACCAACAAAAATAACTAAACAATCATAAGCAACGAGAACCAGGTGGTCAGTGCGGGTTCATCACTGACTGCATGCATTAGTGAAAGTACAGCCTCGAGTTCGCCTCAGCCCGTACGTGCCGAGGTAACTTTCCTCCGCAAGAACGATCCAGAAAAAAAACAAGTGAAAATCACACTTAACGGAAATGATGCTGATCATTTTTTCAAGATCAACTACAACGGAGCCCAAGCGTTTTACGATGATTATCTAGAGCACTGACACATCAAAATACAAGAAAAAACCCATCGGTTTTTGTTCTAAGGGGGCTTTTTTTAGCCTAAACAGTGATAGAATCAACCCTTAAACTCCCAGCAACCCCAACTTAGAAATCACTGCTAATTTTTAGGCTTCGACGTGCCGAATAAACTTGATTTGGGAAACAAGTCTCTATCTATACTTGTTTTTGAGAAAATCGTAATTGCAACTATGTACCTCACAGCGCCCCGTTCTAAAGCATGAATTCCGGCTATCGTTTGTCCCCCAGCTGAACACACTTCATCTTTTAATGTACCCATATGCTTGCGAGTTTCCAGAACCATTTTGGCCGCCCCCATAACAGTTTGAGCGACGAATCGCGTAGCCATTTCTCGATGCAGACCCATTCGAACTCCACCATCGGACAAAGCTTCAATAAATAAGTAGACCTTTAAAAATGTCAAAAAATTTCATAATAAAATAAATGTATGTATGTTACCGTAAAAACCTGATTTCAATTAAAACCCAAATTTCCTAAGAAAAACTAGTTTTAACTACCTCCTTTAGTCAATTCTAGTTTTAACCAGGTAACTAAAGAACTAGTTAAAACTAAAATTAACTAAGAAAGATAGTTAAAATAAATTTTCACTAAACATGATTTAGTTAAAACTCGTCTTTAGATCTTTTATGCGGGTCTGATATAAATATATATACCTATTTATTTTAAATGTATCGGTTATAACAGGTCTAACCAAAACTTACCTCAAACACTTATCTTGAATTCACAAAAAAAAGTAAAAAATAAATATTTGACTTATCGTACGTTTTCTACTCATTTTATCGATTTCAACTTGAGATAAGTGTTTGAGTATTGGTTAGATTTGTTATGGCTTAAGTGAATGTATTTATGTCAGACCCCATAACAAATCTAAAATTTAGTTTTAACTAAAATGTACTTAGTAAAAAGTAGAGTTAACTAAAAGCCATGGTTAAAACTAGTTCTTCCTGGGAAAATCGGGTTTTTACGATAACATATACACCGTGTTCTTTTTCGATAGGATAGAAGTACCGGGAGAACCATGAACTATAAAATTCTGAAATAATACATACAATAATCTTGATCGACTTGATCTATCTTTGGAAAATATACTGAATAACATTGAAAATACAACACTTGAAAATTCATTAAATTTTGACAATCACTTCTCAACCACTGGTCGGATTTGAATGATTTTTTTTGTCAATTGTAATCCTGTTATTAGTGAATTTTCTGTAACAAAGAGATGTCTAAAAACTAAAATCAACATATCGACGGTGTCCAGGTCAATTGGCGTAACCCTTAAAAAATCGAAAATGAGATTATTAGTACAATCAATTCTTCATAAATCTTTTTATAAATTAGCAAAAGAGCGCAAACTGAAAAAAATTTATATTGATTCTGGATGTCTTTTAGCATTGACATATTTGAAAAGGCAAAAGATAATAAACCACCAGAGAGTGGGGCTTAAGTCTAAAGTGCTGTTTAAATATAGAAAATCAGAAAAGTGTAACCCACGGGAAAAAAAGCGCGAACCTCAGCAACATTTCGTCATCTCATAACCAGCAGGCGTAACCTTCTTCTTAACCCTTTAATTGATGCACTTTTTTCTTGCCATTATAATTTTAATTAAAACCCATAAAGAGTCAGAAGGAAATACCAAGATCAGTGAATATTATGTCTAAAATGAATCAACTACCGCCCTAAATTAGCTTCCTTCTTGAAAGGCAGAAAGGCGTAAGTGAGGGCGTAACCCCTTTTTTTTGTATCAACTATAAGAAAATAAACTTCGCAAAAGATATAACCCACAATTTTAAATTTTAAATTTAATTTAAAATAAAAGTATTAAACAAACCCTCACTTAATCTCTGTATTTTCATTTTAAAAATAATATTTTTTAAATGAAAATACAAAAATTTAGTTTCGAATTGAATATATTTTCTAAAGGTGGATGAGGTCGATAAAAATTTATGGAAATTTTATAGTCCATGGTTTCTCAGATATTTCTAAAGTCCCATCGAAAAGAAACACAGCGGATAATAAAACTCACACAAAAGTGCTCGCCGTCAAATAACGCGATTTATGAAGGGAATTACCTTGATTGTAGTTCTATGACTTAACTCCTTTAAGGATTGTGTTCATACTTATTATTATGAAAAATACAGGGTGTTCAGTGGCAAAGTTCTTTTTTTAATTTGAAATAAAATTTTCATTAACAAAAATTATAAAATATACTTCAAACTTTGGGAAATTATTTGTCGAAAAGTATGTACATCCGCCAAATGATGCCCCTCACTTCGTACCAATTTCTCCAGATGAAATTGCAAATTGTGCATCACACGGGTAAGTCTAGTACATGTGATCGCACGAATCTTTTAACATATACAAAGTAGGTAATGCATTATCCTAAACTTTTGATTTGAGACATCTCTATAAAAAAAATTCAAGAGGGGTCACAAAAAATTTAAAATTTCAAAAAGAGGGACTCTCAATTGGCCCTTCATAGCCCGGATTTAACTTCTTTTGACTTTTTTTTGGGGATGCCTTAAAAGTTTATGAGAGTGTACTTTGGATATGTTGAAAAATTCGTACGATTATTTGTGCTACGCTTGCCCCTGTGATGTACATTTTCAATTTCGTCTGGAAAAATTGATACGAAGTGAGAGGCGTCATTTGGCGGATGTGCTTTTCCATAAATGTTTTCCTAAAGTTCGAAATTTGTTTTGTAATTTTTTTCAATAAAGTACATATCGGGTATGGTTTTCAAAAAGGGTTCGTAAGAATGATAAAAAATAATAATTAGTGTAAGATAAAAAAGAAATTGAATAGTAGTAAAATATTTTTGAAAATGTCAAAGGACCGTCAAATAAAAAACATAACGAATAAAAAAATTACCAGTAATCAATATATGTATATAATAAAGCTAAGTGTAGTGTGTACGGTCCGCTAAAACTCCGAAGCGGGCCCCGACATGACCATGTGTGGTATATGGTATAGTAGCCTTCTACCCCCTATACATGAAGAAGGTTTCACTTTGTAACTTGAGGGGTTGGTTTTCGAGATATACTCTTAGAATATAATGAAATATTCTTAAAGGAAATAGAACATTTTCAAAGCGGTGTGGGTATCCAATAGTGGGGGTATATAAGTTAAGATTCTAGAATCGAATAGAACATTCTGGAATCCAATAGAACATTCTCGAATGAAATAGAACATTCTCAAATAGAATAGAACATTCTGGAATCCAATAGAACATTCACGAACCAAATAAAATAATAGTATAATTATTCAACAAAGAAAAGAAGGATTACAATGCATCGCAGAAACACATCGCTCATACGATGCCCTTCAATATCCGTTAATTATTATTATTATTCATTGGTCGTAATTTTGAACAATTTATTTAGTATTAATGTTTTTAGTTTATTGTATTAATTTCTTGTTGTTGTATAAAATAAAAGTAATGTAAAAATTAAAACAATAATTATTTAAATAAATAAATGATTGAATAATTAATGCATTGACAGATTTAAGATATGTGTCAACTTCAAAATAATTTTTCAATTGCATTGTTTACGAGTGGCTGTCCCATTAAATGTGGTTTGACTCTATTTAACAAAATCGCGATTTTCTTAAAAATGATAAGGTTATTGAAAAATTTTGAAGAGTACTAAAAGTTTTCGAACTAAATTTACCATTAAACGGCAATGTACGTTTATTAGTAACTTTGCAGAAAAAAAAAATCTCTACTATTTTAGAAATGCGCTACCCTGTATCCAACCCTTACTGAGAATCTAGGGTTTTCATGTTTCCACCACTTAAAGATGTGGATAAAAGTAAAACATGTTCCAAATTTGATTGTATTGTGATGATGCATTACTGAGATATTCCCTTTATTAACAATTTTTAAATCAACTTAAGAAGCCAATATCTCCTTAGCTGCTAACTTTAGAAAAAAAAAATTTAACAAATCATCATATTATGAGGTCCTCTATACGTACCTGCTCTGTGGCCATTGCGTTACAATACACCTTGTATTTATAATATTACAATAATTGGATATGTTATACACTAAGTACACATTTGTGGCTTTGTCATTGAAAATTTCCAAGATTTTTACGTCTGCTAGTATACATAATTGAAAAATGCAAAATTTGCACATTCGCGGTTTTGTCATTGTACCGACGATATCTTAACAAATAAAAATTTTATTTCAAATTAAAAAAGGAATTCTGCCGCTGTATACCTGTATATTGATTAAAATGAATGAATGTCCTTCTAGTTATAATTATAGAATTGCTAATTTACTTTTAATCAAGAACTACGGAATATTTTTTTGCAATGAAAACAACACACACGTAAATAATCAAAACCACTGTCAATTTTCGAAATTTTACAACATTAAAAGGTTGACTATACGAGTATGTTTCAGTAATTTTATTTTCAGTTTTTTTTTTAAAGCTTTATAGTTCTAAATATAAAGCCAAACGGTTCTTTCAAGAACAAATACCCTTTCTCACAGAGCTTATATTTCATTAAAGTACTTACCGAAGACTTAAAATAGTATATGCAAACAAATTATTGCATTATTAATTCGTTATTTTGAGAAGAAGAGGAGCAATAACGGATCTCTTATGCGTTTTGATTTCTTGCACAGTTAGGCAACACTGCTATTTTATGGCATTTCCCCTAATTTTCTCCTACTGATGATGGCGAGCACTCTTGTATGATTTTGCCTATACATATGTATATTAGGGTGGCCCTTAAAATGGTCATTTTTATTCCACATTCTAAAACTCTTATAATAATTTAAAAAAAATTCTGTAAATTTTTAGCCTTTAATATTAACATTAATCCGATACCCAAGGCGACAAAAGTTTTACATAAGAAAAGACATGTAATTTTTAAAATCAAACTTGAATTTTTATAACTTTGGTAATAAACGATAAAAAAAAATTTATTCGGCACGAATGTAGGTAGTTATATGATGTATAAAAGAGTGCATTGGAAAAAATATTTACTCTTTATTTGGAGTGCTTCTACTGAAATTGAGGTTAACCATGTCATCTTGAAACAGAAACGGCTAGAAAAACTCGAAATAAAAATAAAACATTTTTTCCAATGCACTCTTTTATTCATCATATAACTACCTATATTTGTGTCGAATTAAAAAATGTTTTGTCGATTGTTACCAAAGTTATAAAAATTCAAGTTTGATTTTAAAAATTACATATCTTTTCTTATGTAAAACTTTCGTCACCTTGGGGTCGGATTATTGTTAATATTAAGGGCTAAAAATTTATAGGATTTTTTTTTATTATTTGGAAGAGTTTTAGAGGATGGAATAATCAAAATACAAAAATGACCTTTTTAAGGACCTAATGTATATATACATACAAAGGCTGGTCCACTAGCTGAAACCGCACCCACAGCATTAATCATGTGTTCAGGTATGCATTGGCACATGCCAGTAACTTCTAGAATTTTCTGCACTAGCTCTAAGTCTGTCTCAGTAACTGTTGTACCTGGGCAATAAACCGTACAACCTTCACCGACTTGGATTGAAGTATTAGTCATCACTCTAATCACTCTGCTTCCAATAAATTTGGATAACAACTGGTAAAAAATTATCAATCAATGATATGAATTTTGACAAATTTTTCTTACTTCCTCCAAGTCAGTTGTGGTTATTCCTGCTAAAATTGACACAAACAATTTATCCTTAACATGTGTAGCCAATGGACTGTGCCAAATCTCTTCAATGGCCCCCTTGAGTATATGAGGTTTGACTGCCAAAAATATGATGTCCGCCTCTTTGGCAACAACTGCGTTATCCGTGGAAACGTTTGCTCCTAATGTTTTCCAGGAATCCAAGTTTTTCGGATAGGGACTGGATACGTAGATTTGAGAGTAATCGATTAAACCTGAAATAACAGTAATTAGAGCATATTTCCCGGATATTGATCTCAGTGCACAACCTCTTGATTACTCTTATTATTTTATTTTTCAAATCACAGTTGGAAGAGATGGATGTATGGATAGAAAATTTTTATTATATTTCATGTCTCGTTCTTCGAGATTACAAAGGTAGTATCGTCTCTTATCTAGAAATAACCCACAAAGTTTAGAACATTCCTATTTTGCCTACCTTCCCATTCCTTAGCGCCCTCTAGCTATCCCAACCTCATTACGTTTCTTGTGTGGAATCAATTCACATCGTGTCAAGAAAATTTTTCTTAAAGTTTAGTGTGTGTTTAAAGAAAAATAGAAAAATGGAGAAGAAAAGAGGAAGAGAAGAGGAAATATCAGGTAGGCCATCTCTCCTCCCAAAATTTTTTGGGCATCATGTTTCGCAGTTGAGAGAAACATGTATGTGCCACGTTTGGACTAGTGATCTTTGCACGCAGGAGGCAATAACGACTAGTGCCAGTGGTTATCCATGCGATTGTTTTTTAGGTGGAGGCCAAAGGGAGGAGGTTGATAAAGAAAACTGTCCAGAGGAAGAACCCGATTCATCACCTAAGGTGATCTTCGAGGTTTTGTCAGACTCGGATAAGCTCTCTGAGACTCCTGAAGTAGAGCAATTATTGCAGGACACAGAAGGATCCCCAGACGCCTTTCTCGGCAGGGAAATAGAACTGGCATTAGGGGCGGACCCAACGGTAGAGGGCAGGGGGTTGGTATCCCTCCACCAAAGCCTGTTAGGCCGATGGGCCACATGGTTGACTGAGGGCCTCTCCAAAGAGACTATGGCTGCCTTACTTGAGAAGTATCCCCGTAAGGGAAACATACATCTAGAAGCCCCGGAGTTAAATGAAGAGCTTATGGCAACTTTAAACGATTCTAGTCTTAAGAGGGACAGACTTTTCGTAAGCGAGCAAAATTTGGCGGGCACAGCCATGTCGGCCATTGGCGAGGCTTTGTCCGCAATCCTGAAGGATGAAGAGGAACCTGTGGATAGATTGGTCCTTCTATAACACCTGGCGGATGCGGGAAAATTACTAGCACACCTACATTTTCAGATCTCGTCCGCGAGGAGGTCGTTTATCTCACCTAGCCTTTCCAAACAGGTAAAGTATATGTTACAAAGGACCAAACCGGGTGTTCTTCTTTATGGGGAAAACCTCTCGGAAAAAATTAGAACAGTAAAGTCAATGGAGAGGATTGGAAAAGAACTAAAAGGGCCGGGAGCTCCTTCCTCATCAGTGGGGAAAAAACCAGTCAGGGGGAATGCGGGATCCACCTTTAGACGATCGTTAAACTGGCAGGGTCCATGTACCAAGGGACAGTATATGGGCCAAAGATCCAATTCACAACGAGTCCCCAGACAGGGTCAACAAAATCTTCAGACGCCTTTGAGCCAGTTGCGAAACAACAGACAAAACAGGAGATAAATAAGGTAAGATTTTTTGCGGAACGATTAAAATTTTTTGTTAATGAGTGGAAAAAGCTCACTTCGGATCAGGTTGTTTTAGATTGGGTATCAGGGTATGAAATACCCTTTATTTCTCACCCATCGCAAGCTTTAAGCTGGAGGGGAAAATTAAAGTTTTCAGGAGAAGACGAATTGTGTCTTAAGAATGAAATATCTAAACTTAAGGAAAAGGGAGCAATTGTTGAATGCAGGGCGACAAAGGATCAGTTCCTATCTCCTTTTTCCTTAGTTGACAAGCCCGATGGATCCAAAAGATTCATCCTAAATCTAAAAAATTTAAATAGGTTCGTTAAAACATCGCATTTCAAAATAAAGGATTTGCGTTCAACTTTAAAACTAATTTCCAATGACTCATATATGTGCACTTTAGACTTAAAGGATGCATATTTTTTAGTTCCGATAAATCTTTCCAGTCGTAGATTTCTAAGATTTCAGTTTCAGGAGCAACTGTTTGAATTTCAGTGCTTGCCTTTTGGGCTAGCTACAAGTCCACAGGTTTTCACCAAAATTTTAAAGCCTATTTTACATAATTTAAGAAAACGGGGTTTTTTGTCGACAGCTTATTTAGACGATTTGCTATGTATTGGACCCTCTATGGAAAGCTGTTCAAAAAATGTGCAGGAGACCAGGAAACTCCTGGTCAGTTTAGGTTTCGTCATAAATGAAGAAAAAAGTTTACAATCGCCTACGCAATTCTGTAGATATTTAGGGTTTCAGATAAATTCAGTAAACAGGACCCTGGAATTACCAATAGAAAAGAAAGCAAAAATAAAGAGGTTTCTTCAATCTTTCCTACAAAGGGACACCTGCAAAATTCGGGAAATGGCTAAACTAATTGGGTTCCTAGTAGCAGCTAGTCCAGGGGTAGCGTATGGGATGCTCTACACAAAAATTCTCGAGAGAGAAAAGTTAAACGCTCTAATCATAAACGATAATAATTTTGAAAGGCAAATGAGTATAACTCCAAAGATAAAACAGGATTTGTTTTGGTGGTTATCGAGTCTGGATAAAGGAATTTGCAAAATTCGGGATCTACAATTTCACTTGGAAATATTTTCAGACGCCTCATTAACGGGATGGGGTGCATACGCGAATGAGGAAAGCATTCGAGGGTTTTGGACCCCACAGGAGAGGAATCTGCACATCAATCATCTGGAACTTTTAGCAGCCTTTCTCGCCCTTAGGGCATTTGCTAGAGGCGTGACAGAGAAAGAAATATTGTTCAGAATTGACAATACCACTGCGATCGCCTACATAAATAGAATGGGAGGCATTCAATTCCCAAAACTAAATAAGATAGCTAGAAACATTTGGCAATGGTGCGAAAAGAAAAATATTTGGTTATTCGCTTCGCATATTCCATCAAAAGAAAATACGGATGCGGATAGGGAATCCAGAAGGACCAATATTGACACCGAATGGGAGTTAGGTGATTCCTTTTTCAAACAGATTTTAGGCCGATGGGGAACACCAAGTATTGATCTTTTCGCAACACGCGCAAATGCAAAGGTAGGAAGATTTTGCTCCTGGAAAAGAGATCCAGACGCCTGGAATATAGATGCATTCACGCAAAATTGGAAAGAATGTGATTTATTTTATGCATTTCCTCCTTTCTCAATGATTGCAAAAGCGTTACAAAAAATCAAAGTAGATGGCGCAGAGGGAATTCTGGTGGTACCAAACTGGCCCACTCAACCCTGGTACCCTGTATTTAAGCAACTCTTAATAGACGAACCTCTGGTTTTTTCACCATCTTCTAATTTATTATTTTCCCCTTGTAGGTTACTAAATCACCCACTTCAGGCGCACCTTTCCCTGGTAGCAGGGAGATTATCAGGAGGGTTTTTGAAAAAAAAAAGCTTCCTTTAGAAGCCTGTGAGATTATGATGGCCTCCCTCTTCGACTCAACCATAAAGCAATATAATTCCGCCCTCAAAAATTGGTGGGAGTTCTCAGGAAAAGAAAAAAGGAACCCACTGGAAGCAGATATAAACCTAGTTCTTAAGTTTCTTTCACAACGTTTTTATGAAGGAGCATCTTATGGAACCCTAAATTGTGAAAGGTCGGCCATAAGCCTAATCAGTGAAATGGATTTAACAAAGAACTCGGTGATTTGTAGGTTTTTTAAAGGAGTTTTTAGGCTAAGGCCTAAAAAACCAAAATACGACTTCGTATGGAACACCGAAAAACTACTTTTCTGGTCAGAAGCCCTAGAACCAATAGAATCACTAAGTATAAAGATGCTAACCTACAAGTTGATTTCCTTACTAGCCTTGGCAACAGTCCAGAGAGTCCAGACCCTCGCAGCGATAAGACGAAGCAACATTCTGTTCACTCAGGAGGGAGTGTCGGTAAAGGTCACAGATGTTTTAAAGACGTCAGGGGCAGGAACTCCCCAACCGTTTTTCTTTTTCCCTTTCTTTCAAGAAAGAAAAGGTGTGTGTGTGGCACGAACTCTCATGGCTTACCTGGAAAAAACGGCGGAGGTATGCTGCGATTCAGATTACCTTTTCATAACGTTTAAAAAACCTTTTCGAAGGGCGACAGTTCAGTCCTTAAGCAGATGGCTAAAATCCTGCCTTCTGTCAGCAGGTGTGGGAAAATAGTTCTCCGCGCACAGCACGAGGCATGCGGCCACGTCCATGGCAGATGCAAAGGGGTTTAATTTGGATATCATAAAACAAACGGCGGGCTGGTCCCAGAGATCCAAAACTTTCGCAAAATTTTATAAGAGGAAGATTGAGGATGAGAGGGGAATTTTTGTTAGGTCTCTATTCGGAGACTCAACAGACTAAGTTTTAATTAAACAAAGAATTCAGGATAATAAAGTGGTTTCTTTTTCTTCCTCTAAACAACTACCTTTGTAATCTCGAAGAACGAGACATGAAATATAATTCTGAATCAAACTAACTTGTTAAAGTGTAGTTCAATTAAAATTATATGAGAGTCTCGTTCAAGATGATTACAACCCTCCCAAAAGAAGAAAAATCTTCGTTTTTTCTTTTGCGATCATTGGGTGAACGCAAAGACCCACCCTTAGATTTTATAACACCTGTAAACTAAATTAGGTTGGGATAGCTAGAGGGCGCTAAGGAATGGGAAGGTAGGCAAAATAGGAATGTGCTAAACTTTGTGGGTTATTTCTAGACAGGAGACGATACTACCTTTGTAATCATCTTGAACGAGACTCTCATATAATTTTAATCGAACTACACTTTAACAAGTTAGTTTGATTCAGAATTATGCTCTATCTTTCTTCGAAAGATAATGCTTACGATAGTTCTCACTCTCTTGCACCGCAGAAAGGCGTTGCTAGATGACAGTGCTATCGATGTATTCAAAGTGACGGAACCTATTGTAAAGTGTGTTCCGACAGAAATTCGTAACCAGTCAGCGCCACTCTGATTGGTCAAAACAGTTTTCAAATTGTCACGTGATTAATTTGACGCATTTTTATTGGATCTGACTGGTTGAAGATTTCTGATGGAATAGACCTATTATTTACGTATTACATTTAAATTTTTTCCCTCAACATTTTGTTTTGGTGTTACAACTTAAAACTTTAACTTTGTATCTCGTGTTTAATCAGTTCAGTGGTTCAAATACTGTTATTTTGTGAAGTTTTCATGAACAATATTATAGTGTTTATTAGAATAAACTAATTTCTCCAACGTCCTATTTACTGGTAAGTCCAGATTTATAATTTGAAGATTTTGGTATATCTCTTATTGTTATTTGAATAAGTAGAATGAATTAGTAGAGTAAAGGTAATGTGTAAGCGCTTGTTCACAATGTACATAAGCATAAAATGTACGTAAGGAATACATATATAAAACATAAAGTTGAAACGTAAGTTTATAATGTTTACAATGTTAGCTGAAGAGTTAGATCGTCTTCAACAGACATTGTTAATTTATATTTAATTCATGTACAATGATTGACGTTGATCACGTTTATAGTTTAACAGATTTAAATTATTATGTCCTATGCAGAGACAATTATGAGACGGGTAACTCATATAGCAGAATTGTTCGCTCCTATCTATCTCTGTTTAACAAATATACCGAATATATGTTTTTTCTTTGTCCCTCACTTTGCAAGCTAAAGACAGGTAGCGCTGTGATTGACAGTTACAAACTTTCATAATTTCAAGTCACATTACTGTCAAATACTGTCAATTATCAGCCATTTTCAAATTTTCGCTCGTTTACGAAAACGCGCAACGGCCATTTATTACCGAACCATCTTACAATTAGTGAAAAGTGATTAAAAGTGCTTAACGTTTTCACAAGTGCCGTTCTGTGTTTAGTGCTTTTGTGAGTTATTTTTTATTGAGAACTAGTAAATTAGTCTCAGGAAGTGTTTATTGAGAACTTCTAATCAGTCTCAAAAAGTGTTTATTGAGAACTTCTAATCAGTCTCAGAAAGTGTTTATTGAGAACTTTTAATCAGTCTCAGAACGTGTATTGTGCTCTAATCTTTTTTTAGGTGCTTTTTAGGAGCTTTTTAGGCATTTTTTTAGCTTTTTCTTAGGTGCTTTTTTAGCCGCTTTCTTTAGGTACAGTTCAACAAGATGGCGTCCCCTCGTAGTTGTACAACCCTTTGCTTGATTTGTGGATTGGAAAAACACGAAGTAGGAAAATTGCATTGTTTTCCATCCGTATTGGAGAGGTATGTTAAAAATTATTATTTAAACTTTTCCAGAAACGAAAATTTCCACATTTATTTCTATAAAGATCTCGATTATGGCAAGAGAAAATGAATATAGTGTTTACTGGGCATACTCTACGTCACCTCCGAATTTGCAGTAACCATTTCACTGAAGATCAGTATTTGAATCGGATTAATTGGAGGCTACGTCAAGATGCTGTTCCCACACTTCAGCCAGCAAGTTAGTACACATTTAGCTATTTTTAACAAAGAGTATATAAATATATTTTCAGATCAAATTCATAAACCCAAAGCAAGTACCTCTATGGACGAGATACATAGAGAAACTGATGCTGTCCATTCTGAACTAACAACAGTCTCTCCTATAAAAATTTTGAATTCTTTTTATATTTTTTAATATCTGAAACTAGTTTATCACTATTTCTATTGTTATTGTATTAGCTATTAGTATAATAACTATATATTATTGATTTAATTAAATGTATTAATAAGTCAAATTTGCTTAATTTTAGTGTTATAACAACTTTTTTTTGTACAAGGAAATAGTTTTCTCTCATAATCTCATTCAATTAATAGTTTCAAACAATTAATTGCAGAGATCAGGCGAGAAATCTCTATTTCTTTGTACAAAAGAAAAGTTCAATAAATACTTTCGCCTTTAAAATGAATAAGTAGATTTCAAATTTCCCGCTCTATAACGACCCTGAATGCAGCTGGCGCCATCTGAGCTTAACCTGCATTTCTGCGACAGAGATAACTATACATATAGTTGTCTCTCTCAGCGAACAAATTTTTACCATTGAGTTACCCGTCTCATAGTTGTCTCTGGTCCTATGTATGTTTTATGCTTATGTCCATTGTGAACAAGCGCTAATGTATTTCAGATTGTGAAAATGCCTAAAATGGGGATTTGTTTAGTTTGTGGATGCTCAGAAAATGAAGTTGAAAAAATGCATTACTTTCCGAAGAACACAGAAAAGTAAGCTTATTTGTAAAATGATAACTTTGTTGCAGATCAAGGATCTGGCAGGAAAATATGGGAATTAAGTTTACTGGTAGTTCTTTGCGTAATTACAGAATCTGCAGTCGCCATTTCAGTAAACAATGCTATAAAAATTTGTTGACATATGAACTTCATCAGGAAACAAAACCTACTCCTAATTTTGGTCAAGCTTCAAATCTAACTGATATCAGCGTAAGAAATACAGGCATGACTTCACGTATTAGTTCAGGTGGTTGCTTTTTATTAAATAAATCATTTCTTAGTTAACTTGCAATGCATTTATGTTGTCATAAGCCCTTCAAATTTTGTATTGCATTCCTTCTATTTCAAAGGCATGTAATTTTCAGGTAGTGGTAGCATAATGCTTGTAATTGTTGTCAGTTTGAAAAAAAGGGAACATTTGGAAACATTTATTTGTAGATGCCAATGAAGTCCAACTCTTTTGCGGTGTCCCAGAAGTAGTCAATGGTGATGAAAGGATTCCTTTACAGCAGAAAATTATTTCAGATTTCAACACTGAATCGAAACCCGAATCTTCCCATGTCAAAACATCAAAGCGTTCTTATTTTAAAGGCATTGCAGATTTAGAAAAGAGGACAGCATAACCAAGGAAGTTGTAATTAATGGAAATGGTTGTAAGAAGGGAAGATCACATAAGGAAGCTAAAATATCTCTGTAGACGACGGGCACATGACATAAAAGCTTTATCAGTTAATATAACTGTTATTATTTACTTTGGAATAAAGCGTTTTTTTTTCTAATAGACATTAAAAAATGTATATAGAGTGTACGTAAAAATTTTACCTCACTGTTGTTACCTCCCTTTGATACATTTCAATTCATAAAATTTTACTGGGATTTTTCGTTTCATCACTGATGGAAAACAAATAATACTAAGAAAATTCTACTATAATTTTTAAAAAACCCGCGGTTGCTGCTGATCAACGAACTAAGCGCCATCTACGTTCGCCTTCCATTCCAGTGGCTCATGTAAACATTGCGGATAAAATTTTACCACACAGTTGCACATCTCGATATTATCTCTGTTACGGCCAAGGGGATCATAATTTAACATGGGAGATCACATACCCTGCTGACAGCTCACTGTGTCAAGTTGGAGTATGTTGCGAAACTATGTACATATGTTCGGACTTGGAATTTCAAAGAGGTTTAAATAAAAAAAATATTTTTCTTTTCACCCTAACCTCCATTTCTTATAAGTACAATAATGTATTAACTTGATAAAATATCTTTTTTATTTAACCCTATTTGAAATTCTAAGTCCGAACATATGTACATTTTCGGAATGCGCTCCAACTTGAGACAGCGAGCTGTCAGGAATTAATTTATGGAAGAACTGGTAAATTACACTTGAATGTAACGCCATTTAATGAAAGAAGAAGAATTTATGGAAGAAAGAATAAGACTCTATAAATGATATAATATAAAGTCACTGTACTGATTACAACGCCACCACATGGAAAAAATATTTTATAGGTGTTTGTTTCGTTGGTTCTATTAGGCAGCGGTCTCACAGCAGGCATCAAAGTCTATCGACTACCACTGACTACAATCAACATCAACCAAAATAATGTGTATCGATCTCACAGCAACTTTTAAACTTTTGGTTGGTGGATCCATACATTGCATGACATTGACATTGATTTTTTTTAATATTTAAATGTTGAATTTTTCTTAACTTCATTAATCTCATTCGATTTTATTATTATTTTGTATTGGTTTTGAAAAAGTTGAAAAATGTCTTCATCTGATACCGAAGAGGTTTTAATAAGTTATTATATATGGAAAAAATATATAAAAAGTCGTAGAACAATGTGGGTTCGAGAAATTTTCTTGCATCGAGAACAATGCGGTGAATTTCATACATTGATACCGCACCTTTTAAATGACGATCAAAAATTCTATTCTTATTTTCGAATGAACCAAGAAACTTATAAAAAATTGGTGTCTAAAGTGAAGCCTTTATTTAGAATGAGCGGTACAAATTATAGAGCAACTATAACATTTGAAGAAAGATTATGTGTGACAATAAGGTAAGCAATTTGCATACATACGAAATACATGTGAGATTTGCGGAATTTTCCATATATTTTTTTCTAGGTACCTTGCTACTGGAGAATCATATCATTCATCATCTTTTCGATTCCGTATTAGTCATAATCGAATAAGCGTGATAGTTGGTCAGATGATTTCCCTCATTTATGAAGGCTTAAAAGATGAATATATGAAATTTCCAACAAAACAAGACTTTGAAAGAATATCCGAAAATTTTATGCTAAAAACAAATTTCCAAATTGTTTAGGCGCAATCGATGGAAAGCACGTCTGAATAAAAAAACCAATGAATTGCGGATCATTATAACTACAAGCTCTATCATTCTATTATATTATTAGCGCTTGTAGATGTGAATTACGTATTTACGATGTTTGATGTTGATAGTTATGGTAAAAACAGTGATGGTGGTGTTTTGGAACATTCAAATTTCGGAAAAATGCTTAACCAAAAACAATTGAATTTACCAGACGACAAGCTGTTAGATGAAAATGTTAATGATCCTATGCCTTTCGTTTTTATAGGAGATGAGGCATTCCGTTTGTCTAATAATCTAATGAAGCCTTACCCTAGACGTGATTTGAACATAGAACGAAGAAGATACAACCAATGAGAACATGAGTGGACACTTAGACAAAACGCACAAAATTAGAGAGTGATGCAACCGGCACCAATAAAATGGCGACGACCCATCAGCTGATTAAGTTTTTAGTGTTTACAAAGAGAAATTGGTGTTTATTAGTTAAGAGAGGTGAAAAATCGTGTTCCCATTAGTTTTGTTCATAATTTTTAAGTGACATAATGCGGTGCTTGTATAAAAACTGTAAGAATTCAAACGATAAATGTAGTCGAATAAGATTTTTTCGAATCCCCAGCAACAAATCACGGTAAGAGTTCATGAAACATTAAATTGAAATTCACTTATCGCAACACCAATAATTAAATATGAGGTACATTTAGACGAATCCAATGGTTAATTGCTGCCGGTCGAGAAGATCTATTAAACGAAGATGTAAACAGACCATATAGACTCTGTGGTGATCATTTCAAATGTGAAATGTTCAACGATCCGAACGATCCACAATCTAGGTTGTTACCAACCGCAGTACCAACATCCTGCAGTAATAATAGACAAGAGAAAAATGAAATTGGTAAGTTCTAGATATTATGCCAGGTTATAGACTTACTGATCATTTTATTGTGATTAAAGCAAATTTAGAGGAGAAAGAGAATCGAGCTCAAACTCAAGACCATGTGGCAATCAGTGAACAATTAGATGAAAACTACGAGCCACCAGTAAAAGTGCGTATTTTGCAACACCTGCGTATTTTACCAGTAACGGAACCTGTGTGCCTTCCGCCACTGAAATCTCCAGTAAGCTGCCAAACTCCTTCAGTATTTGGAACGAACAGTCCCAGAAAAAAGAAATTACGAGAGGAAGTGAAAGTTTTACAGAAGGCAAACCAGTCATTGGGAAAACAACTAGATACAATCGTGAGCAATAATGAATCGTCTGTGGAAAAATTTAAAACAGATTGTGACCTGTTCTTATCTACCACATTTTCCAAATTTGTGCAGGCTCAAGTGGACATATATAGACGGTCGCAACATGGAAGAAGATATTCAAGCTACTTGCAAGAATTTTCTCTTTCAATGTATTTTCTAAGTCCAAAGGCGTATATGGGATTAAGCAATCATTTTCAATTACCTTCAAGTAGAACCTTACGACGTTATATTGAACATATAAAGTTTACGTCCGGGATTAATAATGAGTTATTTAAGGTGCTCGAATTAAAGATTACTTCTTTAAACGAAACTGATAAATGTTGTGTCTTATGCTTCGATGAAATGGCTCTGAAGTCGAACTTATTTTATAACGTTACCGCGGATTTTGTGGTGGGATTTGAGGATAATGGATATGTCAGAACTTTGAAGCCAGCATCTTCCGCAACAGTTTTTATATTGCAGAGTCTTAGTGGATCATGGAAACAGCCAATAGCATATTGTTTTTCAAATACCAATTATTCTGCTAGAAATGCAAAAAAACTAATAATTGACATTATAGCAGCCGCATCAAACATTGGTATAAAAATAGTGGGCTTGGTTTCGGATATGGGTTCTAACTGCATCGAACTTTCAAAATTATTAGGAATCTCTGAAAATAATTGTAAAGTAAATATCGCCAGTGATTTAGTTTACATTTTCGACCCGTGCCACTTAATAAAAGCAATGAGGAACAATCTTTTAAAATGCACATTTCAATGGG
>JABRWK010000245.1:0-10973 GCA_013372445.1 Hypothenemus hampei | reverse complement strand
CCTTATTGAAGTTGAAAATGCATCTAAAGCTGATGATGCAAGTAAATTTTCAGAGAACCAAAATAACTTTCCTGACTCATTTTACTTTTATCTATAAAAACAATGATATAACGCTTGAAAAAGTAAAAACTATTAATTTGAAGTCAAAATGGTCAGTGTAATGTAAAGAAAAAAAAATGTTTTTCTGACTCAACAATAGCTCTCATTTCACTGTGATAATTTACATGCATTATCAGCTTTAGATGCGTTATTTTCAGAAACCGTTGCTTCTAGAGACTTCAGTAAGGTATACCTTTTTTAACTAGAGAAGATGGGAGAATAAGATTTTCTAGTCCAAAATGACATTCAGGGTAGCACAAAAAAGTTGTAGCGGTCTAAATGGATCCAAATGATCGCTTGTGGCGCCCTCTAGAAGATACATTGAAATCGTCAACAAATTCGAATTTCTCGTCCCAAGAAACCCTCCTATTCCAAATTTTATTAAATTCCGGCGAGGCGATCGAAAAATATTGAAGAAAATGGATTTTATTTTTTCAACTTTGACACCCTGTAGGTCCTTTAGCAGTCATTTTTGGGCATATGTTTATAAGCATTTTTATCTTATTATTGGCCATATAATCGACCATTTCTTTTTTGGCCACTAATTTCCGGACACCCTGTATAAATACTCTTGAAATTTAGGAACAAACAGAAGGTATTTGCAACTTATACTTTACAACAAAATTAACTTACTTCAAGAAACGGCTTTCTGCGCACAATATTCTTGCAACGCCTTCCGATTAATGTACGTTCAATTCTTGCGACGTGTTCAGTCGGATTGGATTCCCTGGCTGCGATGGCGGACAAAATTATTGAAATTTCCCCGTCACACACTATTCATGCTGTTTCGCAAATTCCCAACCCTGCTGAACAACGCATTACGCAACTAGAAGCCCGCATTGCGCAATTATCGGAGGACCTGAAACAAGTGCGTTCTCACAGTCGCAGCGTCCCTCGTAATCATTCTCCGGCCCCTATAACAACCCAACTGTGCTTTTACCACAAAAAGTTTAAACACCTTACATGTAAGTGTCAGCAGCCATGATCCTTTACAGCTACTTCTCCTAACCCTACCACACAGGCGGTAAACTAATCATAGCGTCGACCTTCCTTTCCCCTGCGGCCGGCGCTATCTATCGCTTACTAGTAGTGGACCAAAACACTGCTTATAAATTCTTAGTTGATACTGGAGCCTCCATATCAGTGTTGCCAGTCTTGTCTCGGCACCGCAACCTACAAACTCACTTCAAACTTTACGCCGCCAATCAACACGTATGGGGATAAGCAACTCACTCTCAACCTAGGTCTTCGTCGTCCCTATCCATGGAAATTTATTATAGTTGATGTGACCCGTCCCATTCTCGGAGCCGATTTCCTTTTCATCCATCAGATTCTGGTTGATTTAGCGAACCAGCGACTTATCGACTCCCAAACCCAATTCTCTTGCTCTGTTAAGTCCATTCGCTGCACTACCGAGCAATTGAACTCTATTAATTTAACGAACCCATCCCATGAGATTCTCAAAAAATTTCTGGACATTACCCGTCCGTCTACAAATAACAAAAGCATTAACCATCTGGTTATCCATCACATACCTACAAACCACAGGCCCACCCATTTTCGCTCGCGCTAGACGTTTACTCCCCGCCAAACTGATGGCAGCACAGAATGAGTTTCGATCCATGGTGGAAAAAGGAATTTGTCGGCCGTCCAAGAGCCCTTGATCGAGCCCATTGCATATGGTCTAAAAAAAAAATGGGGAATGGCGTCCTTGCGGCGATTTCCGCCGTCTCAATGCTGTGACAGACCCTGACCGATACCCTATACATCATATTGATGATTATAGCCATTTTCTACTAGGAAAGACCGTTTTTTCTATCGATTTGATCAAGGCGTACAACCAAATCCCAATAGAACCTGCTGACATAGAGAAAACGGCAGTAATCACACCTTTCGGTCTCTTCGAATTTTCTCAAGATGCCCTTCGGCCTTTGCAATTCCGCCCAGACATTTCGGCGATATATTCATCAAGTCATCCAGGGTTTGGATTTTGCTTTCGCCTACCAAGATGACATTTTAGTCGTATCAGACAACGTTGACCTTCACACACAACATCTTACATCTCTCTTCCAACGATTCCATGATTTTGACCTAAAAATCAATACTTCTAAATGTAAATTTCTTCAAATCAGCGTGAAATTCCTTGGCTACCTTGTAAACAGCTCTGGTACATCACCTCTTCTAACTCGAGTCCCTATGGATCATAAATTTCCCTTGCCCAAGAAACATTGAAGAATTACGCAGGTTTCTTGGGATGATAAACTTTTACAGGCATTTCATTCCAAATGCTGCGACCTTATAAGCTCCTTTAAACGATTTCCTTATTGGAAAACGTCACTCCAAGGAAGCGATGCCATGGACTGAAAAGGAAAACCAAGCCTTCGAAGGTAGCAAAAGAGCACTTACCAACTCGTCATTGCTAGTTCATCCAGCTCACAATCGACCATTATCTCTTGTCACTAACGCCTCAGACATTGCATTGGGAGCAGTCCTGCAACAAAGAGAAGAACTGGAGTGGAAACCTCTGGCATTTTTCTCTAAGAAACTGTCACAAGCGGAACGTAAATACAGCACGTATGACCGCGAACTTCTTGCCATACATCGAGCGATCCAACATTTCAGATACATGCTAGAGGATCAACAATTTACGATCATTACTGACCATCGACCACTCACCTTCGCTTTCCAGCAACCACTTGAAAAGGCTTCCCCCGGCAACAACGACAATTGACCTTCATAAGCCATTTTCGATAAACATTCAATATATACGAGGAAAGGAGAACATTGTCGCTGACTATTTATCCCGTCCCTCAGTCGACGCAATCAGCAGTCTCATACAGATCGATTTCGACTATATGGCGAAACTTCAAGAGCCGGATCCTGAATTGCAGCAAATTCTAAAAGAAAACAATCAATCTTTGAACCTCCAATGAATTAATATACCCTTTGTGGAACAGAGACTATATTGTGACACCAACCACAATCTGATCAGACCCTTCGTCCCTTTGAGCATGCGCTTCACAATCTTTAAGAAGATGCATAACATGTCCTATCCAGACCGCCGTACGACCCAGTCTTTGGTGCGTCAACGATTTATTTGGCCTAAATTAAATAAAGATTGTGCCAAATGGGTTCGGGAATATTTACAATGCCAGCAAACCAAGATAATAAGACACTCTCGTAGTCCAATCCAGTCTCTACGTATGCCAGATGCCCGTTTCGACCACATTCACGTGGATATTGTCGGCCCACTTCCACTTTCCAATGGATCCTGGTCACAGCTATTGACCGAAATATACGATGGCCAAAAGCAATCCCCATCTCTGAAATTACCGCAATCACAGTGGCAACGGATAATATCCGACCATCATAAAACGACATATTATGTCGTTTCGGAGTTCCATCTACAATAACAACTGATAGAGGCAAACTATTTGAATCAGACCTGTTTTTTCAATTGTCAATGTTCTTGGGTTCAAAACATATAAGGACTACTGCCAACCATCCACAGGCAAACGGTTGTGTGGAAAGATTCCATCATACGCTCAAAACAGCTATCACCACATACCAACACTCCAAATGGACCGACATCCTCCCCATTGTTCTCTTAGGTTTGAGAGCAGCACTAAAAGAAGACATTGGCTGCTCAGCCGCGTAACTAGTCTATGGCACAACGCTTCACTTATCTGGAGAATTCTTTACCATCAAAGGACGCTTTTAAGCCCACAGAATTCTTCATGAATTTATCGCAGAAAATGACCCACTTGCATATTATTACATAATGGATACTATGCCGGTAAACACACTGGCGAGGCGAGCCGCAACAAGCCGAGCATGAAGAAAGGTTAGACGACCGAAGGCCGGGTTCGCTTAGAGGCGTTCAGCCTCTTACGAGAGTCATTCTGGTTATATTAGCTCATGCAAAGTTAATCTTTGATGTCGTGTCGGTTGTTTACCCCACCCAGCACCCCACTTCATTCCACGGGTCCCGAAACACAGTTAAATTTGAAGAAAAGGGGAAATCCGTGTCGGTGTCGTGTCGTGTCATGTCGTGTTGGTTGTTTACCTCACCCAGCACCCCAATTTACTCCATGGGTTCCGAATGACAATTTACCTATTGGAAATGAAAGTTAAGCTTGAAAAATAGCACAAAATGTTGAAATTTTAATTTTTTTTTTCAAAAAAGTTCAATATTCTGCATTTTTTTTTTAGTCGACTATTTAGGATATCTACTATTCAGTAAAATTGAAAACCGTTCGAAAATCGTGTGTCGGTTAACGACGCCGGCACCTTAAAATCTTTTAGAATTGTTAAATAAACTTTAAAAGTATATTTGTGCTACATCACATTGTGCATACTGTATTCAATATACAATTAGGACGAAAAGTCCCATATAAATTCATTTAAAATTCAGAGGTTTGTTTAAAAAGAATGTTCGGAAATATCAATTTTAGTTTTTGGTTGCGGTTTTTGTGATGGTAAATTGCTCACTATTAATACGTTAACTGCCATGTAGTACTACATGTGTGCCACGCGAACTTTTGCTTTGGGGGCCGCGTGGCACAGCATTTATGCCACACTGATTCTTTTGATTTGAGGCTTTGTAGCAGCTAGTATTTTTTTATATTAATAAAAATATTTTTAATTAATTTTTATTGAAAATGTATCAATTTTGTTTATAAAAACAAGTTATTTTATTTTAGAAAAGCCGTATGTTTTATAAAAAACAATTGACGCAATAATTATAGAAGCTGTACATGCCCAAGTTGACCGTGGAGTCTTGCCTATGGCTTTTTTTCGGCCAAGTTCTTCTTTTAGATTTTCGTAACAAACAACGCATCTATTTCTTTTATCTGTATTTTGTAGTTAGTGGGTAGACGTAGGCGAAAAATTTTAATCTTCATGTTTTAATTTTTGTTTTTGATAATGTATTCCAATACCTCTCTCCGAAAAGTAGTTATTGAAATTTTACTTTTAAGATTTCAGCGTACAAAACGTGAGATTTACAAAAACGGTTCGTAATAATAACTCAATTGACAGCTTTCTATAGCAATTCACTTCTTTTCGGAGTAATGTATTGTAAGCTTTTTGTTGATTGGATAGATTAAGAGCTTTGAAATGATTGTAATCTACAATCAAATTGGGTTTTTCTCTCTCAGGATCTTTTCATGACGGTACTGACTTCACTGTATCTAGATCTCTCCATTTCAGATGAACAATACCTGGTTCAGTAATATTTGCTAAGGTCTCGCCTATTTTCAACCGCTTGTTCTCTACTTCTGGACAGTTGCGCTTTCAATTCATCCTTATTGTACCTACCAAATGCGTTTTTCGAGCCAATAACTTTTTAGCCAAATCTATACTAGCGTAGTAGTTATCTACATAAGTAGAGTTCGGATTTCTAGGCATGATGCTTATTGTAAATAATGAAAGCAGGTCCGTTGTCTTTTGAAATGTGTACGAATTATACAAAAATAAATCATTTGATACTAAGTTGTATATGTTTTTTTGCTTTTTCTTGGTTTTTGTGCTCAATTTATCATTTCGTGCATATTTAAGCTTTTATATGTGTTTTTATCTTTTTCCCAAATACAATTTTTTTAAGTAATTTAGTTTTTATAAACAGAAGGTGGAAATATATTTTATGCCTGATGAAAGTACTCTTCGAAAAAATTATGTTAACTCGATATACAAAGAAACTACAAAAAATAAAAACATTAGTGGTTAATCATTACATCTGGTTCGCACTAGACGAAACTACTGACGTTTGTGGAAGATACGCCGCTAATTTAATTATAGGTGTGTTTAGTGAAGAAGTTCCAACTGAAGGTTATTTAGTGTGCTCAAAAGAACTAGAGGCAACAAATAGCAATACCGTTTCGAGATTCGTAAATGAAGCATTAACAAATTTTTATCTACCCGAGGCTGTGCATGGTGACAAAATTTTATGAATGCTTTCCGATGCTGCCCCATACATGGTTAAAACGGAATTAAATCTTAAAGTGTTTTATCCAAATTTAATTCACTGTACCTGTTTAGCCCATGGCCTTAATAGAATTGCTGAAACTATATGGTTACAATTTCCTCTTGTTAATGAATTAATAAAAAACGGTAAAAAAATTTTCATAAAAGCTCCTTTAAGAGGGCAGCTTTTTAGAGAAAAATTACCTAACACTCCTTTACCAGAGCCAGTGTTAATTCGGTGGGGAACATGGTTAGATGCCGCTTTATATTACTGTGAACATTTTGATAATTTTAAAAGCCTAGTGTCACTGTTTCTAGATACCGCTAGTAAATCAATAAAAGATTGTCAGGACGTTTTGGAAAAAGCAGAATTACAAAACAATCTTGCCCTTATCAAAGCCAATTTTAATGGCATAAGTGAAATTATAAAATATTTAGAGAAACAGTAAGTGCCATTGGTCGAGTCGGTACAAAAAATTAATGCTTTTAAGATAAATATGGAAAGTATTACAGGTGAAATTGGACAAATAGTATAGATAAAACTGAAAAACAATATGTTAAAAAATGAAGGGTTTCAGACTTTAAATAAACTAGCTTCGGTTTTAAATGGAGATGTATCACATATTCAAGAGCTAAGTATGAGTCCAGCAATTTTGGCAAAATTTAAATATGCACCCATAACTAGTGTTGTTGATGTTGAAAGAAGTTTTTCAAGTTACAAAAACATTTTGAGTAACCGACGACAAAATTTTAAGATGGATCATTTAAATGAACATTTAATAATTTCGTGTTTTAAAGAGAAATAATTTTAAAAATAATTTAAAACAGTATTAATTTTTATTGATTTTCGTCGTAATGTTTAAAAAGTTTGTTGTTCTAATGAAAAATACTATGCGCAGTTAAACACAAAAGGGTACAGCCATTACATTCTCTCCTGACTTCCGGCATGTCTTCTCAAACCATGACGCTGCTACCACCATGCTTAATCGCATAAAGCAGATTTTTCGACTCATTCCATGTTTTTTGTACTCCAAACTTTACATTTGCCATCCAATTCATACAAATTAAATTTGCTTTCGCCACAACAAAACATTTTCCCAAAAAATTTCGTATTTATCTATAATTTTTCTAATAAGAATACATTCTTCCCGAACAGTTAACACTTAAATTATTAAATTTCGAAGTTCTTGAAAACACTTTTATCCCTTAGACCCTATTTTCACTAAATGCTTCAAATATAATTTTGCGATTGTAGAAAAATTTGTAAACAATATTGAAAAAATATTTTTTGTCTGTTTTTTTAGGCAAAGCCTAAAAATGTAAAATAAAATATGATGCATGATTAATTTTGTGATCCTTTTCAGAATGCAATTTTTGTTTATTTCTTATATTGATTATTTATTTGATGGTTTAATTCTTGTATAGAACTAATATTAATTTGTTTCATATGTTGCATGTATTATTTTCTATTAAATTTATATTTCTCCATAATATTCGAAATGTAGTAGTTGTACGAATACTTCCATGAGAACTGTAGTTTAAAAGATAGGGCAATTTAAAATGGGTTTTAAAATAAAATAATACAAACACAGAACTTTATTTTAGTGTTTTTGTACAATTTCGTATATTTTTGGATTTTTTATGCTTTTTAAGTGCTTATTTTAGAAATTTTATGCTTTTTTATCCGGACTCTATACATGGAGTTCTACCATGATCCAAAAGAGGCGCCACTAATTCTATTACAACGTTAGTTGGTGATGTTACATTACATTACATTAAGGTATTACTTAATTTTCTACAGTACATACTAAGATTATAGGTATATCCGTGTTCTGTGCATAATTTGTATAATTTCATACCAAATTTGTGCCGTTTATTTTTTATATATTGTTTGAAAGCTAATCGTCCTCTAAACGGTACAAGAGTCTCATCTAGACAAACGTCACAGTCTGGAACAATGACTTTCTGGATTCGAGTAATCAACATATTCAATATAGGTCTGATTTCTTTCAATTTGTCAAACTTTTGATCATTGCTTTTATTATACTTGAAATAGAACATCCGAAGTAAAATTTCAAACCGGTTTCTACTCATGAATTGCCTGATGCTGCTTTGATGTATAAGGTTCTTGGATCAGTAATCTGACATTTGCGGAAAGTGGCAAAGTCCCATCCACAATATTATCCCAAGAAATAATTCAACTTCGTCGGTATCTACATTTGTCTAAGAATAAACACGAGATTTAAATCTTTGTTCCTTATCTTTATTTTGAGTAGCGTAACGATTTGTTTCAACTAATAATATTTAACAGCTCATCTGTTATAAAAAGTTTTATAAAATTGTTCTTTGTCAATCATACATATATTTCAATTTTTATACCAGGAGAATTTTCTGTGAAATCAAAATTCAATAATGTAGAATTATTAGATACATTTATTTTGCCAGGACACCTCTTCATTTCGGTTTTCTTCAGTGTCCGATTCTGATTAAAGAATATTTAATGATTGAATTACGGCTTCAATAGAGTCGTCAATTGTATTCACATTTCTGTAGAAATTCCTTGGTGTTCATCAAGAGACTCTAATACAAAAAATTTTAAATTAAAATGTGCTTATACGTTTTCCACAAAAATGTTTACCAGTTGAGCAACCTTCAGTTGATTGTTTCTTTGGCACTGGACACTCATATTGCACTTTTTGTTTGGCAGTTCATCATCTTCGAAAGAAAAATAACCGTAGTCTTCTTCACATTCACTTGGATTATATTCATCACTACTGTCTGTGACAGCAAACGGATCATCTTCCTCGTCCGACAACAGTGAATCCCACAGAGATTACAAAAGTTTTCGATTTTTTTCCAAATAACCTATTTTCTATAGCCCGTTTACACACGTTGATGTTTAAACTAACTGAATATTTCTCGCGATAATTTGTATAGTTGCAATAAAAACATGCGGAAAAGCCGACAAGGGCAGACCGATTTTCGACCACCCTTGTATCGCGGTTTTTCAATTGCAAGAAAGTGTCAGTAAATCTATCAAAAGAATACGATTTTTGTATGAAGCGGTACATTCATTTATGTTGAGCGTCGATAAATGATTCAAAGAAATTGATTTTTTATGCCAGAATGAATTATCCTTGTCGGCGTTTCAACTACGTTAGAACAAACTTTGACTTATATAACCGTGGCACAACATATGTGCCACGGCGCCCGAGCAGAAAAAAGACACAGTTTAGGAAGAGTGGCACATATGCAGTGCCATAAATTAAAGAGCAATTAAAAGTAATGAAAATAGTTTTTTTCCAAATCGAATAGCAAATCTGCTTTTAGTAGCCTAAATTCGATCTAAAAACATGAAAAAAAAATGTTGGCCCCCTGGATCCAAATTTTACTTTCTAGTGTGGCAGTCTACGTGTTAAGAAACCCATAGGACACAATTCGAACATTAGATTACATTTATTACATTAGATTAACTAATCTAATACTAAACTTAGTATTACATTAGTTTCTTCTATTTCTTTGGGAAAATTTCTTTTTAATTTATTTTTTAGATTGAGCGTCGATTAGATGTAAGAAAATTTTATACTGGTTCAGCTTCTCTAAATGTTCTTTCAATTTTTTTCTTTGAGTTGCACTTAATTTAATCATCCTAAAATGCTTAAAATATTTCGTTAAATTTCTTTGTAATCATTAATAAAGTCGTATCCGAGGTAGTCAAGGCAATGTCAACTAAGATTGACTAAAGCAACCTAGATTAGATGAATTTATTTTTACGACATTTAATCTTAAATTTACCTACCGGATGCTGATGGCCAAACTTCAGGGGGTAATTATAGAAGTAATTTGCAACAAAAAAGCCTTATAAATTTTTTTTGAAAGTTGAAAGTTATTCTTTTATTTAGCATTTCTTGATTTCAAAAAAATTTGTGCTTTTTTCCACAAAAATAAAGATATCTCTGTTATTCTTACAGCCACAACAAATTTGACCACCATCTAAAAGAACATTAAATTTGCTATAAGACAAATGTTCTCAAGTTTTAAAAAATGTTATAGTCATTTTTTTTGTAACACCCAGTATGGAAGAATTGGGAAATGAGGAACATTTGTGGTATTTTCTTACCGACCGTATCTCTAAAAATTTGTTAATGACAATATGTTCTTTCTAAAGCAAAAACTACTGCATTTAGTAAGCTTTTCAATGATATGTTCACTTTTAAGTTAGCTATTTTTTTTGCAGCAATATCATAGACAAAAGAAAAAAAAGTAAAAGATGAAAATATACGAACCAACTATTATTGGATTTTAAGACCTTCTACGTTGAATATTATAAGATAATATGTCCAATAGTAACAATATCTTTCCGTTAAATTACAATGTCATAACATTAAAAATAACTAGATACAAAATAATAAAGAAAATTTCAAAAAATTTAAACTAATACTAAGAGACTATTAGGTTGGCAAGAAAGTTTTGTTCTTTTTCGATTAACCGCATTCCTTCGTTAACCTCAGTCGAATTTGCATCGTTTTGGTATCAATCGAAAGTTTATATAATTAACTTGCAAATTTCCAGATAAGATTGTTTCATTGGGAATTGACTGTAAAAATATTAACACTGAATATCGTCCCCTTAATGCAGAACTAGTTTAAGTCCATTTGTGACGAAATTGAGATTTTAAGAGAAATGAGTACATTAGATTCAAAAGTCTGTATTTTCAAAAATGACAAAAATCGAGTTCTACATGTACATAGAAGAATATTTAGGCCTAGTATGTGCCTATTTGTTCAGTGAAACGCAAAACCTACTATATTCTGAGTTATTCTAATTCAAAATATCATCTCAGAAGTAAAACTATGTATTTAGTTCGATGTTTTAGTTACAAAATTGGGTATTTACCCAGCAACTAATTA
>JABRWK010000244.1:71250-117024 GCA_013372445.1 Hypothenemus hampei | reverse complement strand
AGTTTAAAAAGATCTTCAAAATGAGTTTCACATGATAAGGGTTGCAATTTAAAATTTTGTAGTTGAGGTACTTCCAACCCGTTTAGGAACACATGCAGGAAACTGTTCCCACTATCCACCTGACTGTCCCTCCAATCTACCTAAACGGTCTGTGAGTTTTCTAAAATAGATTCAATCTTCAGAATTATAGTTAATCCAAACTTTTAAAATTGACACCCTGCATATAAAGATATTGACAAGAATTTTTAGTAAATACATATTACTCATTCAATTTTTATGGTTTTTTTTTGATAAAAAAATTTAAATCATTTTAAGATAGCCGGACGTAATCCAGTCGTGCGATGGAAAATGGGGCCAAGTCATAAATTTCTATTTGATTCGTCCATTGATCAGATAAAGATATCGAAATTTCTACTTTCCAGGCACGCACCTTTCCTTACATATATACCATGTATAGTGTGGCCCATTTAAAAGCGTAACACATCTGTGAAATCTATTTTTGCAATTCAGTTTTGATTTTTTTTTATTTGTAGGTCATTTCAAACTCTATTTTACTGCAAATTCTTGCCATGCTTGTTTAAAATCCAAGGCCTACTATAATTCTTTTTAGGACCAAAATTTATGAAAAAGCTTAGGAATTTTTTAAGTTTGACTTCGGTTCTGTCTTTAGAATAATTCAAAATATATAATTGTACATTAAATGTTGTTCAAATATGTTTTTTAACACAAAAGTTACAGAAAAATTAAATTTTAATTAACCAATTATTGAACGGAATATTCAATAAAAGATTATCTAATCGTCGCCCAATTAGTAAAAGTGGAGTAAACAGAATAAACCGTATATAGTATAATTAAATTGGAGCCATTACTAGACAGTTGCTAAAACTAACCATCCTAGAAACAGAAATCAAGATGATAGAAAAATCATAATTGTAAAATATTTTGCTAATAACCCACATGCTAGTTTGGGAATGGCAAGCTTGGATTTGTATGCAAATTTGTATAAAAACTTATCAAGGGAAAATATTCGTCGATATTTGGAAAAGAATAGAATGAGGCCATTTAAACTAATGTGTTTGCAAACTTTGGAAAAAGGAGGCGAAAACAGAAATTTGGAATTTTGTTTGTAGGCGCAAGGTGAATCTCAAAATATCGAAAATTTTTTGAAATGCATTGCAGAATTCAGTTACGACTCAATATCTACAACTAACGGAATAATCTGTTCACAAAATTCTAGAATTAAAATCGACACTAGACTATCAACTGCAAAAGTCAGTATTCCCAAAAGTAAATGTTGGATGCGCAATAATCAGTAATAGGATTATCGATCCATTTTTTCTTGAAGATAATATATGCATATATGATGATACAAAAATAACATGTATTTTCAATTTGATGAATGGCCTATGCATAATGCGAGAACTGTTCAGAAGTGGTTAAACACCAATTTTTCCAATCGATGGGTAAATTAATCGATTGATTCAATGGATAGCCAGACGGCAGGATCTGGCCCCATTAAATTTCCATATGTGAAGTACCCTCTCGCAAAAAGTATATGAAAGTCATCCTAGAAATAGGATAGATGTATGTAGGAGACTTAAACACGTCTGTGAAGATTATTCCCATCAGCTGAATGTCAACCACAGAACAAGCGACACTTGTGGTCAGATTTTTATTTTACTGCTCACACTCCGCTCTCTTGACCACGAATTATCATGTAAATACAGGCTTTGCTCAAAAAGAAAGATTGAAAAAAAAATTTAGTTCTCCTCTAATAAAAGATTAGTTCACTTAAAGTCATTTTGTCATATTTTCTTTTATTATGCAATTTATATCCTGGATGAAAACGTTTTCTTGAAAGATCTATCCTTCGAATTTAAAATTTAATTATGCCGTAGTGTTTACTTTTTGTTAATAAACATTTTTGAAAAAAATAAGAGGTTTACAACCATTTTACATTATCCTAAAGACAGTATCGATATTAAACTTAAAAATACAATCCCTAAGGTCCATTTTGAAATTTTCGTCATAAAAGAAGCGAAGCAGGTCTTGGATTTTAATCGACTGTGATGATATTTTGACTTCAAATAGTTTTAAATGTCTTACCAATTAAAAAAATTATCAAGAGTGCACGGCAAATAAAACTTTTACAAGGGTGACCCGCTTTCAAGTGGATCACACTATGTACAGGTCTAACCAAAGGAATCTATAAATACGATTTTAACGAGTTGGAATGAAAACGTAATTTAGTAAATATAAATTGAATAAAGAGGATACAAAATATATTGTCATATGTTAATGTACTTTATTTTTCCTTCCACCATTAAGTGATGTGTCTTACACGCAAAGCTTTTGATGTGCCGCCGTAACAGCGGGGTGAGAGAAAAAATAAGTGAAGATGGATTATCACTTACATTTTATTTAATTTATTTTAGAATTGCCTTTTTTAGTGCCAATAAATGGATGAGAGAAATTAATTTTTTGGGAGATCCTCAGTTGTAGTTGGCGGATATTATATCTTTTTTTATTATGTTCCTATCAAGAAGAATAATTTTTCTAGGAAAAAGTAGTGCGCGTTGCATTACCCAAGTGAATGTTATTTTGTCTTAATTCAATTTGTAGTTACTAAATTACGTTCTCATTTCAACTTGTTAAAATCCTATTTGTAAATTCTTTTTGTCAGGCCTCTATATGTAAACATGAAGTGTCAATGTTTAATGTTAACATCATTTTTCAATATCAGCCGTCCAGCATTATTAACAGTTGATGTTTACGTTGAACATCGACAGTTGACATTGACAGATGATATTACGAAAGTTACTTAAAAAAAGACGTTAATATTGAAAAATGTGTACAGGATGTGTCTTTTCATTAGGACATTAGAAGTATAAGGAAAACCATAGACTAGAAAAATCTGAAAAAAATGCACATAAATCTTGGTCGATCTGATCCACCGTTGGAAAATATTTTCAACTTTGTGGCACTTTCAAATACACCAGAAATACAAGGTAGAAGAAGTTTGTGAAGAAAACTGACCCAATTTTAATGGCAGATTCCTAACAAAATTCTGAGTAGAAAATTAAGGTAGCCAAATCTCCTCCACCCTATATACATATGTAGGTATATCAACTTTATGATTTTAAAATGGAATCTCAAAATTTTTTTTACATTTCTGGATTTCCCGTCAAATTTGTTGCTAGTTTATATTAGATATCTTATCTGTAAAATTTATCATTTCCAGATTATTCCGGAAAATTAAAAAATTTTGAGAGTTGTAGGGTTCCACTGAAATCGGTGCTGTCTCCTACGTGCTGCGAATTTTAGAGTAGGCTTTCTGAAGCCTCAAAAGAACCTAATAAGCTACATTTTGGCGTATCTGGATTTAAAAAGAATCTTCCACAATTTCCGAAATTTACCTATAAAGTTGTATAATTGCAAACTTCAATAACTTGTTTATTTTAAATGGAATTTTCCAATTTTTCGATGGCATCATGTTTAGAATTCAAAAATCTACAGCTTTTGTTAATAATATGACCCTATCCCTAAACGCAGCCGTTTATAAGTTACTGAAAGTTGCTCTCTTTTGGGTCCAGGCCTAAGCCTTTCAGTAGTCGCGCAGGTGATGTACAATGCATAAGCAAACTCGGTAAAGTCAAAATCTGTAATTTTGATATTTTTCATTATCCAAACAATAATAAAATCGATAATTCCGTTTTCCGATTTTTATCTAAATTTTCCCGTTTTGCCTACGCATTATAATATGTCACCGGGCGGCTATAGAAAGGTTTAGGCTTGGACCTAGAAGGAAGCACCTTTCAGTAACTTATAAACGGCTGCGATTAGAGATACAGTCATATTAACAAAAGTTGTAGATTTTTGAATTTTAAACACGATGCCATCGAAAAAATTGGAACATTCCATTTGAAATAAATAAGTTTTCGAAGTTTGCAATTATACAACTTCATAGGTAAATTTCGTAGATTCTGGAAGATTTTTTTCAAATCTAGATACGGCATAATGTAGTTTTTTAGGTCCGCTTCCCAGCGGTTAGAGCTCAGCGATTTCCATGGAAAGCTGCAACTATCAAAATTTTCTAGAGTAATTCGAAAACGGTAAATTTTAAAGATAAGACAAGTTACATAAACTAGCCTTAAAATTTCATCAAAAATAGAAAAAAATGTTCTCTTTAAAAGAACAAAGTTGACATTTACAACTTTCGATATATTCGAAAATACCACGAAGTTGAAAATATTTTCCGAAGGTAGATCCGGTCGGTCAAGATTTATGTGAATTTTTGCATATTATTATAGCGTATGGTTTTTCATATACTTCTAACGTCCCATCGAAAAGGAACACCCTGTATATTTACTTATGAATTATAATGTGAAAAATGTCATACTTCAATTGTTATATTCAAACATACATTTGAATGATATAAAAAATCTTACATCAATTGTTATTACTTAAATTTCAATTTTAACACGACAAACTTACTGGTACAACTGTCTCATGCATGACTTAGTCAGTCATGCATCACATAAATTTTAATTATGAATTGAAGGGCTCAACAGTTTTCATTAAATTAACATTAAATTTAACCGACCTACGTTCCCAGGTACATTTTCCAAGTTCTCGACAAACTTTAAAACATATCTGCTCACTTTCGAGGACATATTGCCGCCACCATTGTCATAAACGTCATTCGGCTGTCTTTAACAAAAAAAAAGAAAAAAAGAAAATGCGGAGTTTTTAGTTTAGAATGTCAACGTTATCGTATACATCACGTTCGATTTTTTTTAATGTCATTCGCACTGCATTTCAGAACTCATTTCGCCTTTTGTTAGCTGAAATATATCAAAAATAGAATCTTAAAAAAAAACTTTCCAATTAATTGAGAGGGGAGGTGGAACGATGTTATCCAATTGACTGAAAATATCACCACACTCATTTCACAAACATGTTTTGTTTTTTTTTCTTCTTTTAAAAATCATTCGTTTTTTCTTTTTTTTTNCAATAAATCAGATAACCTGCGACGACATTGAAATTATTATTAAAGATGTAATAAAATCAAAAGTAGCCTCATATTACTGCTAACAAACATGCCAAGTTTCATCAAAATCGGCGCAAAGTTTTTTGAATAATTAATAAAAAATCGATGTTTTAATAAAATTTTGATACCCTTTATCTCAAAAATTATGCAAGTTAGGACACATGTTTATATGAATATTTTTTCTTATAATATGACACGGAATCACCCCTTAAAATTAAAGGCATCACTTATGTTACACTCTGTACATATATGTAGTGCTTTCAAATTTTAATAAGGAAACGTTTGTCAATTGTCATTTTTCATTCTGTTGTTTAAAATTACTGAAAATGACTGAATAAGGTCTTAATTTTATTTGTATTTATTTATACACGGTGGATACTAACTCTGATGGGCTTGAATATTTTTTTTATTTTTGAAGATACATCATCACGAATTTAACGATTTTAACGTTACATTATGTAAATGAACATTACTTTGAACATTTATAGCGATGTAAACAAAATCTTAAAAATTAAAAAAAATTATACGTGGCTGTACTTGCCTAGACATCCGTTATTACAATTCGAATGAAAAAGGACCACATTCCATTTAAAAAAATGGAATTGACTTTGATATCTCCTACGTGCCTTCAATCAATGAAAAATTATTATTGTCGTATTATAGTTCCTTTGATACTATATAGCTTTTATTATAACATTATTGTCATATTTCAAAAAATAACAAAAAATTCAACCTAATCAGAATTAGTGTCCCACCCTGTATATCAGCCATACGAATTTTGATAACATATAGTATCACTTGCGTACGTGTGTTTAAGCAATACTGCAAAATTTTAATAAAGAAAAACATTAATTTGTTTAAAAATACGGAAAAATGACTATGAATTTTATTTGTGTATTATTGTTATTGGTATTATTATCACTATTATTATGAAGGCTTTAGATTAGCCTTTTCGATAAATTTACCGCAATGTTGGAAGCAAAACACTCCTCCCCTCACCGACCCGCTTGGCCTTAATGACATTTCTCGCATTGGCTAACCTTGGCGGGTGGTGGGAAGCAGTGTAGGAAAAACCGACCTTGGCAAACTATGATTATCATATATAAATTATTACATATACTATATATATGTATATAGGCGCTCTTATTGGACTCCCTGTATATATGTATATAATAGCTGGGAGGAGGCCTGTCAAAAAAAAATTAAAATTAAAATTAAAAAAAAAATGATTATAAATAATGTTTTATTTGCCGGCCCTTTTTTTCAGGGGTATTTACCAAACAAAATTCATGAAAAACAAATAAAACAAAAGAAAGGTTTATTGAAAAAAATATATGTACAAAAAAAAACAAAAAGAAAATAATTTTTGCAATCGCGATTCCCAGAAAAATCGAGTGTGCGTTGTCTAAATATCGATTGTCCTGCACCAGTTTTCTAGGCTTCCTTCAAGCCATGTTATTTTCCACCACACGTTTTATTTAGATGTTTTAACGAACGACCCTACTAAAAGTAATTTCAATAAAATTTGCCCTGTATTCAATCTCCCCCCCCCCAGTGCATACGAGCCCTATCCCAGGGAAATTGGCCCAAATAACAAAACTATGTTTATAAAATTTTTATTTTATTATTATTTTGTTTTAAACATGCTTCTATTTATATGAGAAACTTTCATTTACCTTTGACGCATTATATTCCCTCTGTCCCAAAATGACGTATATATTTCCGACTCAAATTTGTCCCGAAATAAGATACACAAAAACTTAACAGATAACGTTAATTAGAATTTTGAAAGAATTATGAACAGATTGAAGTTGTTTTTCTTATTAACATAATTAATAACATTACTTACAATATTTTGGGCATTTACCAAAACGTTATCAGCGCAATGTAACGATACAGGAAGCCTGCCTTCACGGCGAAGTTTGGCATTTTTCATACATATAAGTAATTGAATAATTATTTGATATTTTTTAATAACTATTTCCATGGTAAAAAATCAACTTCTGTATTAACAGTAGGTGCACTGAAATTTGGATTAACTTTTGAGAAGTTATGAACTCTTTTGAAATCATAAAAAAAATTATGGTTTATAAAAATTGCTTATCTTTTCTTTTTCTATAGAGTTTGATTTATAAATAGAAAATAAATAATTAAAACCGCCTGTTCTTAAGCAATATCAATAATATTCGATCTTTGCAGAAAAGTAAATCTTATTGTGGGACAGAGGGTGTATTATATTTTCATTAACACAAAAAGAAAAATTGTAAGAAATTTATTCTCCTATGTAATTCATAGTTTTTGTCATGCCTCATATACCACTAATATAATTTGAGATTTATTTGCTTCCTGTTAAATTATAGTACATGCCAAATTTTTTATAAAGAACAACTTTTTTTTTAAACTAAAAATAAAAAAGTTTTCCATATACATATGGAAAAGTTAAGTAGACACTGTATACGATATGCATATAAAAAGTATCTCTGTATGTCTAATAACATTTACAGATATCAAAATATTACATTTTCACAAAAAATTTGCTTTGTCATGAAATCAATTCACAAATTTCATATTTTGAGTAGTTGGGCCAACTTCCTTGGGACAGTGGTTATACTGGAATAGAATACTGAAATAGAATTCCTAATACTCGGAAGTCTTCTGCTTTATAGGTACTTACTACAGGTTCCTGTGACCGAAATAAGAAATAAAGTTTATATAAACATATATCCAAATACGCCGTAGTTTCGTGATACAAGGTATTAAAGTTTAAAAAAACGAACAATTTTTATTTTTCGACTTCCAACGGCTTAAGATTTTTTAACGAAATTTCGTAAATGTGTTTAGCATACCGGGAGGTTTAATTAAAAAAATTACCAGATTAAATAATTCATCAGTGCCAGAGTTCATGTGTCCTTTTTAGTAATAAAAAATTGTAAACCTCAGTATAATATTTCGCTTAAAATAATCTATCTTATGTACCAATGTGTTCTACAAATATTCTGCCTGATCTTATAATTAGTGATCGTATTTCAAGCACCTTAGTCATAAAAATATATTTTTTTGATTAGTTGCATTTTTACAATCCAAGGAAAAAAAGAAGTTTTTAATTTTTCAATTCATAAGCTCTTGAGATGTATATTTGAAACAAATCTTGTGTGCAAGTTTGGTATATCGGTTAGTATAAAACCAAAAACCCCTAGTCTTTTTAAATCAACCAGTGGCCGAGGTACCGCTTCTTTTAAAAAAAATTTGGAATACTTTGTCGAATATTTTAAATAAATTAAATCGTAATATACGTCATTATCTCAAATTTTCGTCTTTTCATATTTTTTGTATTCCTAATATAATAATTTAATCACAAAAAATTATTTCAAATGGGTATATATTTTTGCGAATACGTTGAGCTGAATAAAATCAATTTATGATTAGTAAATTAATTTCTTTTCAAAAAAAATTATAACAATAATAATAAAGATAATTAAATTAATTGTTCGAATTGATGGTTACTTGCCTCAATGCAAATGCTGGACTGCTTTTGTAGCCTTAAAAATACACTACTTATTAAAAGCTTTTTTTTTACGTGAATTGTAAAAAATGCAATTAACCAAAAAAAATATCTTTTATGCCTAAACTACTTGAAATATAACGACTAAGAAGCAATATAATTGTAGAACACGTTGGCGCATATAATGGATTATCTTAAACAAAATATTATACTGAATGTTACAATTTTTTATGGCTAAAAAGGGCACGTGACATCCATACCTACGCCACAGGCAAATGGTAAGCTTCAAGCTGGTAATTTTGAATTAAACCTGTCAGTATGCTATACACATTTGCAAAATTTGATTAAAGAATCTTAAGCCCTTTGGAAGTTGAAAAATAAAAACTGTTTCTTTTTAAAATTTAACATCCTGTATCACGAAACTAAAGCGTAAATGGACATACATCTGTTATAATCTTAATTTTTTATTTCGGTCACAGGAACCTACAGCAAACAGTTGGTAAAATAATTCTGAGACACTCCGTATATACGTATATACAAGGCTCTGCAAATTGAATCTTTTTTTACAAAAAGTCAAAAACCGTTTCGACATAATGAAGGGGGAATCAAGTTAGTAGTGTCGAGTTTTCTGCTGGTGATCCTAAGCGGGGTAACTATCCCAACTGCAAAATTTTTAACTACAATTCCTATCATGTGAATCTTTTTCTGATTTTAAAAGTCATTGTAAACGACACTCCTCGTACAAAAAAATTAGTTTCGATAAAAAATTTTAATTTTTTGAAAAGCTATGGCATATTTAAATTAAAATATTATTTTTGATAAATACTTACAAGAAGTGTTCAAAATGTTCTCCATTTTTCTCTAAACAGAAACATAACTTCAACTTCGACTTCTTGTCTCACTTTTTTGAATATCTCAGGAGTAAAGGATTGATAAACTTCGGTAATTTGTTGCTGTAAATCTTGCAAATTTGCTAGTACGGTTTTAAAAATGACTGATTTAATGTGATCTCATAAAAAAATCCAGCGGCATCAAATCCGGTAATCGCGGTGGTTAGTCAGTTGCTGCTCTGCGACCAATCCATTTTTCTAGATAATGTAGATCTAGCCGGTGTCTAGTTTGCAGGGCGTAATGCGATAGAGCACCATTCAGTTGAAGATGTAAAAGATTTTCATCTAATCACGGTTCGTAATCCATTTGATCTTCAAAAGTTTCAACAATTAGAGGCTCTATTGTGTTTTCAAGCAAATTTACAAAAATATCACCTATTAGATTTTCGTTAAAAAACAAAGGCTAACAATTTTATTTTCCTGGAAGCACAAACATTTGTTTTTTAAGTATATTGAGTATAATCCTCTTTTACAACACAAAGATTTTAATTATCCCAATAACCACAATTGTTCTTGTTAACATGCCCGTTTAAATAAAATGTGCTTTCATCATTAAAACAGAGGTTTTTTAGAATGTCAGGTTGTGTTTCAAGTTTTTAAAGCATAGTTTCATAAAACTGAATTCTTCTATTGGAATCATCATCACTCAATTGTTGAAGAATTTGCATTTTGTAAGGAAAAAACTTGTTTGATTTCAAAACTTTCCCAATCGATTCGTATTACATTCCTGTTAATTCCAAAAGCTTACAAAGCGATGTTGTTGAACATGACGACTTAACCCAAAATTTCAATTTGAGCCACTTCATTCAAAATTCTTAGTTGATTTGCCTTGATATTTTTTGCAGATCCAGTAGCTTCAAATTTTTGCACAAGGAATTGCATGTAAAAATCACTAACATTTTTATAAGAATATCTTATATTAAATGCATTAGCCGCCCGTAAAGCGCAACGATTTATTGTATACATACATCATTTTTGCAAATTATTTTCAATAAACATTTGAGAAGCATTTAGTTAAAATTTATCATTAACAAAATTCAAGCTAACAATAAATAATAAGTTACATTAAAAGAATTCCTGAACAAAAAAGATAAGAGAAAAACACAAAAAACTTACTTTGATAAAACAAAGTTACAAAGAACTTTGTTCTCAATACCTTATTAAAAATGAAAATGTTTTATCAAAACTAATTTTTTTGTACGCAGTTTAAAAAGATCTTCAAAATGAGTTTCACATGATAAGGGTTGCAATTTAAAATTTTGTAGTTGAGGTACTTCCAACCCGTTTAGGAACACATGCAGGAAACTGTTCCCACTATCCACCTGACTGTCCCTCCAATCTACCTAAACGGTCTGTGAGTTTTCTAAAATAGATTCAATCTTCAGAATTATAGTTAATCCAAACTTTTAAAATTGACACCCTGCATATAAAGATATTGACAAGAATTTTTAGTAAATACATATTACTCATTCAATTTTTATGGTTTTTTTTTGATAAAAAAATTTAAATCATTTTAAGATAGCCGGACGTAATCCAGTCGTGCGATGGAAAATGGGGCCAAGTCATAAATTTCTATTTGATTCGTCCATTGATCAGATAAAGATATCGAAATTTCTACTTTCCAGGCACGCACCTTTCCTTACATATATACCATGTATAGTGTGGCCCATTTAAAAGCGTAACACATCTGTGAAATCTATTTTTGCAATTCAGTTTTGATTTTTTTTTATTTGTAGGTCATTTCAAACTCTATTTTACTGCAAATTCTTGCCATGCTTGTTTAAAATCCAAGGCCTACTATAATTCTTTTTAGGACCAAAATTTATGAAAAAGCTTAGGAATTTTTTAAGTTTGACTTCGGTTCTGTCTTTAGAATAATTCAAAATATATAATTGTACATTAAATGTTGTTCAAATATGTTTTTTAACACAAAAGTTACAGAAAAATTAAATTTTAATTAACCAATTATTGAACGGAATATTCAATAAAAGATTATCTAATCGTCGCCCAATTAGTAAAAGTGGAGTAAACAGAATAAACCGTATATAGTATAATTAAATTGGAGCCATTACTAGACAGTTGCTAAAACTAACCATCCTAGAAACAGAAATCAAGATGATAGAAAAATCATAATTGTAAAATATTTTGCTAATAACCCACATGCTAGTTTGGGAATGGCAAGCTTGGATTTGTATGCAAATTTGTATAAAAACTTATCAAGGGAAAATATTCGTCGATATTTGGAAAAGAATAGAATGAGGCCATTTAAACTAATGTGTTTGCAAACTTTGGAAAAAGGAGGCGAAAACAGAAATTTGGAATTTTGTTTGTAGGCGCAAGGTGAATCTCAAAATATCGAAAATTTTTTGAAATGCATTGCAGAATTCAGTTACGACTCAATATCTACAACTAACGGAATAATCTGTTCACAAAATTCTAGAATTAAAATCGACACTAGACTATCAACTGCAAAAGTCAGTATTCCCAAAAGTAAATGTTGGATGCGCAATAATCAGTAATAGGATTATCGATCCATTTTTTCTTGAAGATAATATATGCATATATGATGATACAAAAATAACATGTATTTTCAATTTGATGAATGGCCTATGCATAATGCGAGAACTGTTCAGAAGTGGTTAAACACCAATTTTTCCAATCGATGGGTAAATTAATCGATTGATTCAATGGATAGCCAGACGGCAGGATCTGGCCCCATTAAATTTCCATATGTGAAGTACCCTCTCGCAAAAAGTATATGAAAGTCATCCTAGAAATAGGATAGATGTATGTAGGAGACTTAAACACGTCTGTGAAGATTATTCCCATCAGCTGAATGTCAACCACAGAACAAGCGACACTTGTGGTCAGATTTTTATTTTACTGCTCACACTCCGCTCTCTTGACCACGAATTATCATGTAAATACAGGCTTTGCTCAAAAAGAAAGATTGAAAAAAAAAATTTAGTTCTCCTCTAATAAAAGATTAGTTCACTTAAAGTCATTTTGTCATATTTTCTTTTATTATGCAATTTATATCCTGGATGAAAACGTTTTCTTGAAAGATCTATCCTTCGAATTTAAAATTTAATTATGCCGTAGTGTTTTACTTTTTTGTTAATAAACATTTTTGAAAAAAATAAGAGGTTTACAACCATTTTACATTATCCTAAAGACAGTATCGATATTAAACTTAAAAATACAATCCCTAAGGTCCATTTTGAAATTTTCGTCATAAAAGAAGCGAAGCAGGTCTTGGATTTTAATCGACTGTGATGATATTTTGACTTCAAATAGTTTTAAATGTCTTACCAATTAAAAAAATTATCAAGAGTGCACGGCAAATAAAACTTTTACAAGGGTGACCCGCTTTCAAGTGGATCACACTATGTACAGGTCTAACCAAAGGAATCTATAAATACGATTTTAACGAGTTGGAATGAAAACGTAATTTAGTAAATATAAATTGAATAAAGAGGATACAAAATATATTGTCATATGTTAATGTACTTTATTTTTCCTTCCACCATTAAGTGATGTGTCTTACACGCAAAGCTTTTGATGTGCCGCCGTAACAGCGGGGTGAGAGAAAAAATAAGTGAAGATGGATTATCACTTACATTTTATTTAATTTATTTTAGAATTGCCTTTTTTAGTGCCAATAAATGGATGAGAGAAATTAATTTTTTGGGAGATCCTCAGTTGTAGTTGGCGGATATTATATCTTTTNGAGAATCCTCATTGGATGCGACAAGTGGCTAATCAACGACCGTGGTCTGTAAACGTTTGGTGTGGAATACTTGACAATAGAATAATTGGTCCATATTTTATTGATGGCTCATTGAATGGATTAAAGTATCAAAATTTCTTGAATGAAGATTTGCCTTTATTATTGGAAGACATTCATTTGGAAACACGACGTTCAATGTGGTTTCAGCATGACGGTTGCCCTGCTCATTGGGCCTTAGCTTCCCGAGAAATTTTACATCGTGAATATCCCAATCGATGGATTGGGCGGGGTGGACCTATTCATTGGCCAGCACGATCACCTGATCTTAGTCCACTCGATTTTTTCTTATGGGGCCATCTCAAAGAAAAAGTGTATTCAACAGCACCCACAACGCCCGAAAACATGATACAAAGAATTAGAAATGCTTGTGTCGCTATTTTTCCCGAAATTTTGGTGTCCACTCAGAGAGCATTACAGATGCGCTTACGAAAATGTATTGATGAAGGTGGTGGACATTTTGAACATTTGCTTCATCATTAATGTAATGTTTACTTTGTAGTGATTCTGGAATACAAATTTAATTTAAAAGATTATTTATAAATTTAATAAGTAAATTTTTTTTTTACACAAGGTATTCTTTCTTTAAACTATCGAATGCATCAAGAAAACAAAAGATTTCCATTTACATAACAAAAGATACGATCCTTTCTTCTGAAATAAGGATATCACATATTTTTCCGTTTACAGAGTTATCTGTCGCGAATCGAAAAAAAAGTTTCAGACAAATTTTACATATTTTTAACCGTAGAATCCGAATCTGCAATAAAAAATTGGGATTGCCATTTAAGATTTCAAAGTTACCCCCGCCCCATCCCTAAAGGCTAGGGTTGAGAAGTCGTGTTTAATGTCATTGAATGGGTCCTTTTTTACTGAACAACTTTTATTTGAAACTTTTTTCAATCCGATGCCTAATTTTCGAGATATTCCGATTTGTCAGGTTAAATGGACCACCCTGTATATGTATATACAAGATGTCCTCGGATAAGTGATACGACTCTTGAAAAAGACAAAATATTTTCGATTTAAATTTTCATTTAAGCAGTCCAAAATTTTCACTGGGACTATATACCTGGATAAGTCATTTGCTTAGACAAATGCTATTTGACTAAAATAACTATTTGCCTGCGATATACTATGTATAAGGTGTCCTACTAACAATGTATCCATGCAATTTCTTTATTTTTGGCTTTAAAATATAAGTTCTTACGAGACCCCTATTCATTTTTTGTGCAAGACTTAAAACTTGCTTCACTCTTCTCCCTGCATAAGTCCTACACCCTTCGTAACATCAACTTCGTTATTTTAAATAAAACCACCCAATTTTTCTGTCATTTTCGGATATACCATTAAATTTTAAGGCCAGTTTATGTAAGAAATCTTATCTCTAAAATTTACCATTTCCGAATTATTCAGGAAAATCTAAAAAAAAATCTAGAGATCAAATTCAACCTAAATCTTTCAGTAGCCGCAAATCTTAGGCGATACCAGATGACGTCCAGTGCGTTGACAATGTCATTTTGACATTTTTGCAACCATTGAAACATTTATTGTCTGTTTTTTTTTTTAATGGACTGTCATTATTAAATTTTGTTGGTAGTACTGGTCCAAAACATTGAGTAGTATATACAGGGTGTTCGAAAATTCAGTACATTAATTTCAATGGCAGATTCCTGATAAAATTCTGAGTAGAAAGTTTATATAACATTTTTTTTTAAAAATGGCCCAATTTGAACTACAGCCCCAAACATCTGACCAATAGGAGCGATTTTTATTTGAATTAACCAATACGGACGTTTGACACGAATTTTTAGAATGACAATTAGTAAAAATCATTCTTGACTGATTTTTCTGCCATTGAAATTAATGTACTGAATTTTCGAACACCCTGTATACTATACATATTAATAAATATATATGTATATACCTGTATTATATTGCCAACCATCTCCTTAGATTTTTGACATGGTGTTGTCTTTAAAAAAAAAGCAGATTATAGATGGAATTTGAACCAAAAATAGGGTAATTTTTAGAAATTTGGAAACGGCTGGGTTTAGGGATAGGATAATACTACCAAAAGTTGTAGACTTACGAATTCTGAATATAGTGCCGTGGAAGAAATTGGGGCATTCCATTTAAAATAAGCAAGTTATTGACGTTTGAAATTAAACGACTTTGAAAACATGTTTAGAGGATTGTGGAAGACTTTTTCTCAAGTTCAAATACATCAATAATAGTACTCACCAATGTAGCTTATTAAGTCCTTTTTTAATTTCAGAAAATCGACTCCCAAATTCGCACCGTTTAGGATATAGCACCAATTTTCGTAAGACCTTGCAGCTGTCAGTTTTTTAATTTTTTGGAGTAACTCGAAAACGGAAAATTTTAGAGATAAGGTATCTTACACAAACCTTATTTAAAAATTAACGAGGAATCTAAAAATGAAAAAAAAAATGGGAGGGCTCCATTTAAAATAAGAAAGTTAGTAGCTACTTCCAATATAACGGAAAGTGCTACAAAGTTGAAAATATTTTCCTAAAATAGGTGCTAGTATATAGGTTAAATGTGCCAAATATCAAAATCCTAACTTAAATAATAACTGAACTATAGAAGAGGAAAGGTGAAATGCGCCCCCTGTATACTTTTTTTTCGTTAACTGCAAATTATACTGATTAGTTTACAATAAAAATGTTTTAAGTTTTCAAATGATTAATGTGTTTTATCCCAAAATTGAATTGTGCATTCTTATTGGGACACCCTATAGATTGCAATTGTCAGTGTATAATCAATTATTAAAACCCAGATGTTAAAGTGAAATGAAGGTTAGGTTAGATTGCTCCCTAAAAATTATATATTTTATGTGACAAATGACAGGTGACAATGGGTTTCAATTGTTTCATCGTTAACACTTAAAAAAACTATATGCAATTTCATTCATTCTTTCAACAAATTTTTCTTTTTAATCATAATTGTCCAAATCACTGAAACTAGGCTATGGAGGAGTGCAAAAACAAAAAACGAAAAAGAAAGCAAAAGACTACTCACTGTCAGTATCAAATTTTCGTATAATCGTTTCGATCAAAGTAGTTCGAGGCGCCACCAAACCTCTCCTCATAGGCATTATTTTACGCCGAACCGTTTCCCATTCATTTGTTTTTCAATCACTTAAACGCGCGGACCGTTTTTCTTTTTATTTGTTTCTTTTTTTTTCTGCCGATTGTCGATTGCTTATTTTTCTTTTGTTTTTATGTAGAGGTAGTAAAAAATTCGTTGATTCGTTAAAGTCTTACAATATTCCTTTGTTTTTTAATATTCGATGACGTTAACTTAATTAGGACCAGCCATAATGATCATGATGATAATGATGATGATTGGATGATTAATTATTATTACATAAATTTTTTGTAGCAAAAATCCTGGTAATGGTATAAATAAGGCGTTCTTGATTTTTCACTGTTTATTAAGGCATTTAAGTATATTGCATCCTTTTCTGGGGTGTCATATAATGTATTGGTCATCTCTCTCGTTCTTGATTTTTGATAAAAAAATAAAATTGTGCGAGTTATTTTTATCAATTTTCTCTCTCTCACTCTCACCGTTTGAGTGAAGGAATAGAACACAATATTTTTGTATTTTTCATGCACAATTTTTCATTATTATTTTTATTATTTTGATTCTTTTGCAATTTCTTTTTCGTCTTCTTGAATCACATTAACGGAACCTCAAATTCTTGTCACTATAGATTGTCAAATATCCATTTCATCTTTCAAGTTATTCAGATGTATTATTTCTGTACAAAAATGGGCAAAAAGTTAATTAAAACATGGAAAAACAAAAACGAATGTGTAGATTGATCGCGTGGCCTTTGGCAAAACAAAAGAAAAAAAAACGAATCGATTCGTCGAAGTGAGAGAGAAGAATAAAAACCGGTACTCGTTTCGTTTAATATTTTATTCGCGCGCGTATTTGACATTCGCAATCATCAAGAAACAAATGCCACGGTGGATGTGTGACTGTTTTCGGTGCTGTGTAGTTTGTTGTTTCTGGGTGGTGGGGGTCGCGCGCACACTTTGTCACTGACCGTTACCACGACAACCGCTATGGATTTGCCCCACGCGAACGACAGCTTGTACGCGCCATTTACAAATTCAGTTTAAGCAAATTTTTCTCCCCAAGTTTTGTATCCGATTGTTCACGAACATACGTTATTTGTTTATACCAATTTTTGGAAAATATCGCACGCGTTAAACAATTGCAAAATATATCTAGTTTTGACAACATTGCAAAACATTATTTTTAGACAATCTGATTGTTACGAATTAAACTAGGCGACTATGATGGCGTTATCTATGTGAACGAAAACGAACTAGAAGCCTTGATTTATTGCTTAAGAAAAGGCACCCCCCATTAATCTGATTTGACAGTTGACTGTCGTCTTTATTTGTTTTTGTTGTTCCACATTGTCGACGCCACTGTGACGGATCTAACAATGGTCTGAAGCAATGATGGCTTTAGAAATAATAAAGAAGAGGTGGGAAAATTAACGGTTTTTCTTGAGGCAGAAAAAATTAACGGTCAATTAGTGACAGTTGATTACGAGTTTTTAAACGAATAATATGTTCCAATAAAATATTTTGTTTTAATTTATAATAGAGATTTTTTTATATTTTGTCTTCTGAACTTTTGTGTGAGTGCTATTTTTGCACACCTCTATAGTGCATAAACATGAAAGAATAAATCGCCGAAGGCTCCGTCAAATATGTCAACCTTAAATAAGATTTCTGCACATACGTCACATTTAAAGTGTTTAATTATCAACTGTTTTATGTGTTATATCCAATTTTTGTTTATATATTTAAATATCTATTAGTATTGTGAACTTATTTTGTTATAATTTGATTTTTTATTACAATTGCTACTTTTGTACTTATCACCCTGTAGATGTTACGGTAAAAGTCCTTAATAAGAGAATTAATAAACTAGCTGGCTAGTATATGAACTAATCAAACTAGATCTGACCTTAGCTTACCATAAATTAAAAAATTTTAAAATTAATATTGTTTATAACAATTGAGGGGTCTAAAATAAAAGGGGTATAAGTGCATTATTTACTTAATGTTAGTTAAGGGCATATTGGACTAATTTAAGTTGATATCTGTTTGGTATAAAATAGATCCAAATGATTTTCAGGCTTTCGGCGTGATAAAGATGACAAAAAAATACAGATTTCTTGGCAATTTTTTGTTATTCATCTAACTTTAGATGTAAATGTTTCAAAATTAATAATTGCACTTATCCCCCTTTTATTCTAGACCCATCAATTTTGATACTCATTTTTAAACTCTTTAAGTAAGGTAAAGTCAGATTTAGTTTGACTAGTTTATAGGTATACCAGTCAGGTAGTTTTTAAACCAGCTAAGTAAGGACTTTAACCACAGCATATACAGTATAGCTTATTTCAAACCGGGCTATCCTAATAAAATATTTATTTACCATGCGATTCTGATGCTTTTTTTTTAAACAAGGACATTAAAAACTCTATCTTGGGACAACTGCTTAACGCGTTCGCTTTAAACTGAAGGCCTATTTTGCGTCTTTTTCATGACCAAATTTCAAGAAAATCCTTTAGGAATTTTTTTCTTTAATTTGACATCGGGGTTGTCTTTAGAATAATTCCAAATAGTTCTATTTTAAATTTTGTTCAAAAAGATTTATTAATGAAAAGTTACGGGACGTCCAAATTTGGCTCAATTAAAATTGCGACACCATTGTAAAATCTTTATTTACACTCCAATTTTCATGTTTTTTTCCAAGTAGTAGGGCATTTAAAACTGTATTTTTGAACACCTTTTTGTTCCGAACACTTCAAACCTAAGGCCTATTAAAACAGGTAACTTCATATTTCGTACATTTAAATGGATTTTTTTTAAATTTAATTTCGGCACTGTCTTTAAAATAATAAATATAAAAATAACAAAATAAATTCGGTTAACAAATATTTACTTATAAAAAAGTTAACCAATAATAAAATTTTTATTTACAGTCGACGCAGCGTAAGTTCATATGCACGTCATCACTGATGTAAAGTAACTGCGTTCCAAATTTTTTCTTTAAATGCGTTTCTCCCGCAACTACAGGATAAATACAGGGTGGCCCCTTAATGTAACAAAGTACGATATCTCAATAAATGAGTTTTAGAAGAAAATGTTTCATATAAAAATTTTTAGTAATTAAGAGGAGTGTATTGTAAAATTATTTTCAAATGTACTGGGTCCGCCATAAAAGTGTGGTAATACCAAGTTGTTTTTTTAAATGGAAACCCTCATTTTTTTTTCATTTTTGGACTCCTCGTCAAATTTTAAGGCTACTTTATGTAAACTGTCTTCTGTCTAAAATTTACCGTTTCCGAGTTATTCCGGAAAATCCAAAAATTTTGACAGATGCAGGCTCCCACGGAAATTGGGAGCCTCCCCCATGGGCATGCTCTAGCAGGCTCGCCACGGGTAAATGGGTACCCTAACCGCTGCAAATTTCGGAATAGAACTTTTGGAGTTCCAAGAGGACTTAACGAGCTACGCTTTGACGTGTTTGAATTTCAAAAAAAGTCTTTTGCAACCCCCAAAATTTGCCTCCAAAGTTGCGAAATTTTAAATGACAATAACTTGCTTATTTCAAATGGAATGCCCCAATTTTCTCGATGGCATCCTTTTTTTCAATCTTTTTCCAAGAAATTCAATTAAAATATTTACGTATTAAACAAGATGTATTATTATATTATTTTTCTGTATCAATATTAAATCAGATATGTATGTTTAGTAGTTATTAAAATCCATTTCGAAGTTTCTTGCCACTTTTTAAAATTTGACAGCGCTGTCAGCTCGTGATATTACTCAAACCGATGACGTGCGTGTGTACTTACACTGCTTTGACTTTAAATGTACGACAGTGAAGTCACCTGTTTTATTATTGTCAATGTCCATTTTCTAAATTTAATTGTCATTGTTATTTCATTGCTTTTTTTATGAATACACATTTGTTAAGCGAACTCATGTTATTTTTTACCCTTTTTAGAGAGCAGACTGGAAAAAATTTGCTGAGAGTTTAAAAATACCTTCAATGATAAAGGGCGAAAGTAACACAAATTCCATTCTTAAAGCTGTTGAAAAAAGCATATCGAAAACTAGTGGTAAACCAAGGAAAAAATGTCCGTGGTGGAACACAGAAATTCAGAATGCAATAAAAATAAAAAAACAGGCTTTCAACAAAAACAAAATATATTCTATTCAGCTACGAACTTTATAGATTTTAAGAAATTAAGAGCTTAAGCTGCGAGAGTAGTTATTTTTCAGAACAAGAAAGAAAGCTGGAATAATTATACAGCAAGCTTAGTACGGAATCAAGACGCAGCAACAATATGAAAAAAAATCAAACCAATTTCGGTAAAGAACGTTAACATGTTGAGTTGTATAAAGTCCCAAACAAATGAAATCATTGAAGATAGCAAATTTAATTGCAACATACTACGAAGGTGTTAGTAAAACTTCAAATTATAACCAATATTTCATACTAAGGGAAAATGAACAGGAGACCAATTTAGGTTTCACTACAAACGAGGTTTTAGCATATAACTTACCATTTACGCGTTGGAAACTAGATGGAGCAATCGAACAATTGAAACTAGAAGCTCCTGGCAGCTCCGGATCTACGATTTTTTCAAACCGGGGCAAAAATTTGAAATTGACGCCCCTCCTGCATTTTCGTGGCACCCTATATAAACAAATTAAAAATCTATAAACATATAAATACAACAACATTTTTTAGATGCTTTAGTGAAACTAGTTTTTGTTCAAATATGTGAATTTGGCGCCTCCTTAAGTTGCCGCCCGGGGCAGGCATCCCGGTTTGCCCCCCCCCCCTAGATCCGGGGCTGGCTCCTGGTTCTGACACTGTTTGCAATCCCATACTTAAAAACATTACATCTGAAATCAAAGACGGATTATAAAAATTATACCATATAATAAATTGTGGAATCAAAATATTTACCCGGATGCCTGGAAGGAAGCGAGAATAATCCCGATTTTGAAACTTAAAAAAAAATAAATTATTACCTTCAAGTTTTCGTCCAATAAGTTTTATGTCCTACATGGAAAAGTTGCTCGAGAGGATAGTTAATACTAGTGTTCAAAAATATCTAGAAGAAAACAACTTCTTAGTTCCCTCTCAAGAAGGCTACACAAAGAAAAGGTCAACAACAGATCATTTGATTCTCTTGAAACACTGTACAGGAAGCTTTTAGAAAACGAGAACACCTAGTAGCAGTTTTCTTTGATATTAAAGACACTTTTGACATGACGAGGAGACACGACATTTTACGTAAATTGCTTGATTACAGACTTAAAGGTGAACTTGCACTCTTAATACTGTCCTTTCTCAGGGACAGATTCTTCAAAATGAAGGTTGCAGATAGCTTGTCAACATCGATAAATCTAGAAAATGGAGTACCACAGGGTTCGATCCTAAGCTGTACAGTATTTGCAATAGCCATTAATGAGATCTGCAAAGGCGTTGCCCCAGAAGTTATGAAATACACTTATGTTGATGATGTTGCTATCCTCTGTGGAGGGAAAATTATGGGTGAAATTACACGAAAAATACAACCTGTTAAAAATAGGATTATCAGAAACGATAATAAAATGGGCTTCAGATTTTCTCAAGAAAAAACAAAATGTATTCATTTTTGTCGACAAAGGGGACCTCATTACGATCCTGTACTAGCAAAAATCGGCTATGGCAGTATTGTGTATTCATCGGCAAGGAGGAGTCGGCTATTGGCCCTGGTTGTGATTCATCATACAGCAATTAAATACTGTCTGGGTTCCTTTCCTACTATACCGATAGCGAGTCTTTACTGTTAGGGTGGAGTGTTGTCACTGGAACATAGAAGAAAACTATTAACGACTACATAATATATTATTTAAGATATATTATATCTTAAATGTGAGATCAAACCAGAAAAATACAAATCGTGAGTTTCTTTACTCCTCTGATAAGTCGTATCTGAGTCTTACAATAATCACTCGTCTATTATGCGTGTGATACTCTGAATATTTGAGGAGCAGTGGACTCAGAGTCCCAGAGATGGAAACTTAGGGAGTTGGTGATGAATATAACTTGGAAGTCTGAATTCTATAATTGTGTAAAAGCAATTATTGATGACTGGCAGACAACATAGAGTGCATCAGGCCAATTCCTACAAAAGATAAAACCGATAACCAAACTAAAATACACGTATGAATATTTACCTAGATTTAAAATTATCCGACTACTCAGGCTACAGACAGGTAATACCAGCTTCTCACATAGTTATCTTCTAAAAAGAGAACAGCCTCCGCCTTGCTCTCAGTATTTATCTGTTACACATGTTTGTGATTGTCCATTGTTTGAGGCTGAAAGGAAGAAATACTGTCTAAATAATTTAGAGTTGGAGCAATGCCTCCGAGAAGAAAAAAATTTAGATGCTCTGAAATATATGACAAATATTAAATATTTTGATAAAATTTAAATAAGTCTGTGATGTTAAAGCACTGTGATATTTTCCTTATGTACGTTCCATATTGATGCCTATGATACTATCTTCCATATGCTTTTCAATACTTACCTGAGTTAGAAGCTAATAGCCTTAGCAGTTGATGGTGTGGAGTGGTGGTCGTTTACTGCGATATATCATTTCGTTTGGGAGTCCTCAGTCACCCAGCGACCAACATCGTTGTGGGTTCTATAGAGAGTTTTACCATCACCTCATATAAAAAAAATTAATAAGACATAAAAAATAAAAGGGTTACAGGCACTGTCAATGAATTTAAACAATTCAAATGTGACGCATGCGCAGAAATCTTATTTAAGCTTCACATATCTGACGGAGCTCTCGGTGATTTATTCTTTCGTGCATACACCTCTACACCACCGTTGTTAAATCTTACACGAACATTTTTTGGCAATAAAGATGTTGATTTTCCTTGCTTTTCAGTATTCGTTACCAATTGTTACTCTGATATTAAGTAAACATTTATAGTATGCGTTACTTTGATTACTATAATTACTGTATTAAAAATATACAAGAACTACTACCAGTTTAATTTAAATTTAATGTAAGAGTTTTGTACATATGACTGGTGTCACGTTTTGCATTGCAGGTACAAACTGCTAATCAGGGCTGCTCCTTGAGTGAAAAATATTGTATTGACACTAGGAAATAAATTGTACTGATTCTGTCAAAATTGTATTGCCAATTTAAAATCCCGCGAATTTTAAATTTTACGTATGTAACAATAAACATCAATAAATTAAAAACGTAAAAACGTTATTAAAAAAATACTATTAAAGAACAAAAATCGAAACTTTATTGACAAGTAAGGAATATTCAACATAAAATATATTCTAGAAAAATAAGCGAACAATAAGTAATTTATTTAATTCATCAATTAATAAATTTAATTTTTAATTTTAAAGTTTTTGGCGGTGCAATGAAACTATGGCGAATATTTTCTTTAACAGCCAAAATATTTGAGACTATTTTAATGCACAGACAATTGCGAAGCGCTGTTTTAATCAAATTTAGTTGTGAAAATATTCTTTCAGCAGTAGCTGAAGAATGTGGTAAAGTCATTATGTATTTTACTACAATCGTTAAATTTGGAAACATGATTTCTCCAAGTTCATTTTTAAAATTAAAAATCGTTGACCAAAACTTTGAAAGGTCGGCACACGGAAAACATGATTCCACGTTCAGCAATTAACTGCCACTCATCATTTAGTCTGTCCAAATTTATATCAACTTGTGGAAATAATAATTTAAAATCGTTTAGAAATAACACTTTGCCAGATAAAGCGATAGTTGGTGAAAATATACTTGCAAATTTTAAATATGGATCATTAAAATTAAATCGTTTTTAATTGGATACACAGTTCTCTGTAAAAATCTAGACTCCGTAATTTAAAATTCAGCAAGTTTTGTTTGTTAATATGTCGACTATTTTCAGGGTTTTGGAAAAACAAATCTGCTGCTTACAATATTTCTATTATTGTGTTTTGTCGAATGTTTTGCAGAATTTTACTGGAGTCTATTGCAATTTTGAATCCAAGGAAATCTTCTTCGATAATACATATACATATCTTCATTAAAATACCGAATACAAATTCAAAAGTTTTCAGAAATACCAATGTCGATTGTCTTGTTCGCCAGTACACTATACATATAGTTGTTACATTTTTTTTACAACTCCATTCTGAATAATCTTTTCACAGCATTGAATCAGTTGGTTTTGTTTTACTTATAAAAGTAGTAATGGTCCTCTGTCTGAGAATGCTCTTCAAGAATCTTGTCTTCTGTGTCCATCCGAATCTTTGACAAAGCCTGAAAATTTTCCTTATTTATTGAAGTTTCATTACCGTTATCATGATTTAAAAATATAGATCTCTGATGACCATTTAAAAGGATATTTTGTACACCACAAAATATTATAGTTTTGATGATTGGTATTAATTTTTATCTGTTAGTTCCAATTCTTTTTTGTCCAGAATTATCTAACGTCGTTCAAATATTTATAATTCTAGCCTCAACTGTCAACGAATTTCTGAGATTTGATTATATTGTTTTCATATGCTCTATAATCTTCTTTAGCATCTTTATATAATGATAAAGAAGTAATTATCAATTTTCTTAATTTACCACGATTTCGATCTCCGCCAGTCGCCCCAACCAACACACATGATCTGCAAAAACCATCACTAAATTTATTACTGAAGAGAGCCATGGAAATTCTTTAATCCAATGTAATTTAAAAGAACAATTTTGCTTTTTTGCGAAAAACATGGAAATTTGTAATTTTCATTTGGTGTCTATGACAATATCGTTCTTCGTCGGATTTTACTTCTGTTATTTCGACATATAAAAGAATATCTCTAATATATTCATAATTGGTAAAATTTGTGACAATATTATCAGTTGAACTCTTCGAAGCTGCTTAATCCGTACAATTTTTAAGCGCAGGTACGAAGGTATGGTATTCTACATACTATGTACTACATATATGATTACACTGGTTTACAAAATTAAAGGTCTGATTTTACACTCGACCAATTTATTTATGAATGTACTCATATAAATTTATTGACTACCTACTACTACAAAAAAATATATAAAAATTTTTTATAACGGGAGTTTCTGCTGACCGCTATATTTATGTGTTTCGGCATGAGACTACTTTAAATATTGTGAGGGTCAAACGGTAAGTTAGACCCATTACAATTGAATATCTTTAGAAAGAGGACAAAATTACGCCTCCAAGCGCATTTTTGTCGTTTCAGTCGGATAAAAACTTTCTGAGTTATAGACGATCAAAGTTACAATTGGATATAATTTTTGAGGATTTTCAGCCTTTGTCCTTATTGTAATAAATTTTTTTTATGACAAGTAATTCCCTTATTCCAAGTTTTCAATTTTTATTCGGTAGTTTCTTCAATTATAAGAAATTAAAGTTCCATGTGATTAAAATCGGATAAAAAATGAGGACAGTATAATTAATTTTGTTAAAAACTTTTATGTAAAATTTGCTTGATAATACGATATTTTGCATTCATGAACCGAATTGGCTCCGACTTGAATTGGCATTATATTAATATTTTATAGAATAAATCTAGGGCTAGAAATATTAAAAAAAAGTTTATATAAACATAGATCGACAAATGGGTTCTAATTACAGTCCAAAAAATGGTCGCCCCTGAAGATGATTTATCTACAAAATAAGTTATATCGTTCTCATTTTTTATCCGATTTTTAATTAAGTTGATCTTTAATTTTTTATAATTGAATAAACTATCGATTAAAAATTTTAAACTTAGGATATTGGAATTACTTGTTATGAAAAACAAATATTGAAATGAGGAAAAAGGCTAAAATTTTTAAAAAATTCCGTGACATTCCAATTTTGATCGTTTATAACTCAGTTTTCAGCCAATTGGAATGATAAAAATACACTTGAACGCATAATTTGATCTTCTTTCTAAAGATATTTAATTGTGATCATCACTTTTTTTATAAAAAGTTCATAAAACTTAATTGTGTTTATTTACTTCATTTATTATTCATGCTTCTTAGTCTTTAACCTAAAAATTAACTAAATGATATGATAAATAGCTTGATCTTATATTTACACATAACAACCAACTTTGACGTAAATCAACAAAATAAATACTTTTGAATTTTCAAGTCAAAAACTCAGGGAAAGTCGCGCGCTCTAAAGTTGCGTCTCTACTGTGCATGACACAATGACAAAACACGTTTATTTTCTTACCCTACCGCCATCTTATCGTTGGTTATCAAATTATCATAAAAATGCAGATTTCCCATCCACACAATGCGTTTTTTCAAACAAAACAACTTGTCCTTGAAACATTACTGCATATCTCTAAACGTAACGAAAATATTGCCTTGTAACAGAATTACTGAGACATCTTGTTTATGTATGTCTCATATCCACTATTCAAAGCCAATTGAGATGAGTTCTAGAAATTTCCAGAAAGAAATGACCAGAGTGCAAGTCTGGTGCCGTTCTGAAACAAAGAGGTGACAAAAACAAAAGGTCTTAAATTATAAAAACAAATGTTACAGGTAAATATTTAATAGCTAACATGAAAATTGGAAGGGATGAGAGTAGTGAGAAGCGCATTAAAACATGTTATGACATTTTTTTCAAAAACAATTATGTTTATTTAAATAAGACCTATTCATTTTCAGACCTAATGTCATAATACAACCAGTACTGACCAATAAAAAACTGAGGCCTAATGGAACTATAACACTATGACATGACAAATAAAAACAACACAAACACATTTGTACAGTTAAACAAACGATTGTCATAAAAAAAGCCAACTTCGATACGAGAAATGCTTGAAAAATAATTTCAAATATTTTTTTCACATTTGTATGACGATCAAATTGATGTATTTCAACATTTGGTAGAAGGTATTTCAATAAAATATTATGACAAATGAAATAGCGTAAGGCGAAAATGGTATTTTCCATGGAGGCATTTAAACTTTTCCGACCAGTTTGTAACCAGTTGGTCAAAATGGCGGGCAATATATAAGTTTGCGGTGAACAAATAAAAGTGTTAAGCCGTTTGATTGTTTCCAGACTGCTTGCGCGCGTCAGCCGATGTTTATCCAAAGGCGTGCGTCCTCGTGGCCCCATCGTGGACATCATGGACGACGACACTCTGGAATAAATTTTTATTTTAATGCACTTTGATCTTTGAACTACGGATGGATGAGGTCACTTCAGGACGAGGTATCCCATTTGCTCAACATTTTCGAGAACAAAAAACATTCACGTAAAAAATGGCGTTTGGTATTTGTTTTTTGTTTTTGTTGATTAATATTATCTAGAATTCCTATTATTTAAAACGAGTCAAGCGAGGGAAAAAAAGTCTAGTGACTGTAAATTCAACAAGATAATCAAGCCCGGCTGACTCTGTAACTCATCCACTTTAAGCTCCCTCTTTCTGTTTTAATATAATGAGAAAGAGTTAGTCATTCCACTCCTGTCTCTTGTAGAAAATGTAATTCCATCTTTTTCTATTTGGAAATTTCCATTTCCAAAAATAGCATTTTAACTATTAAAAAAAAGTTTTTCCCCTTTCCCCTCAAAAAATATATTTTGTAAAAAAACGAATCAATTGATTTTAGTGAAAATAAAACACTTTAAATTTTTAGTTTTCGAGAAATTTTTAATAAGTACCTAAGGTAGGCTAAAATAAGTTAGGCTATGGTGTTGGTGAGAGTGAATTCAAAAGTAAATAATTGAACACTGGAATAGTTTTCCTGCTTAATCTTTTTCTAGTAGGAAATAGTCTCCCACACTTTCTAGTAGTATAAGCTAAGCAAATTTAATTCCATTACATATTTTCGATTCATTTAAATAAATATTGACTTTGGTCATGTTGTATTGAAAAGAAAAAATATTATAATAATAAAATAAATTAAAGTCAATGTCAACAAAAAGCTTGCGAAAACAAAAATTTAATATTTCGAGCAGGCAGAGAAGCCGCTCTTTGACCTCATTTTATCTTCAATCGAATAAAATTCAAGTCAGTTACATAAAAAAACAAAAACAAAAACAAAAACCTAAAAGAAAAACAACCGAAACCAACCACACAGGAGATTCGACGATCACACTAACTGAGCACGTGACACAATGAGAAACTTTTGAAATAAAAGACGATCGGACAGTGTGTATTTATGTTTGAAAAACAAAACAATTACGCAAAAATATTTACGAAAAACAATTGACTAAACACGAAAGGATTCTAAGAACGAACGAAGGTCGGATTTACAAAAAGAAAAAACAAGAAATTTGAGCAATTTTCTTTAATCGAAACATTAAGTTTTATGATTTTTTTTTCATATGTAGCTCATATATACATATAAATATATACATACCTGAATGAATGAAGCAAGAAAAATTGATAACAAATTGAACACAGCAATAGGCTTTGTCTATGTGTCAAAAAACAACTAATGATTAAATTAAAAAAAAAAAAACAATTGACCGGAGAGAACTCAATCAGTTAAAGTCCATTTGTTTTCATATTCTCGACTACTATAACTACTACTATTTCATATCACACTACTACATTAAATGGATGGATTCTAAACAAAATGCCGGGTAGGCACCCAGCAACCAGACTTGTGTGCATTTATCGTGAGGGGGGGGGACTTGGTGTGGAGAGCGGGGACTTACAACATTTAAGCAATTTATTGGAAGTAATTGATTGGGTCTCTTTTCCTGTCTCTTTCTCTCTCTTTCTATCTTGTACAGTGTCGTAGTTAAAGAACACCCAAGGTGCGACTTAATTTAAATATGACAGTTCAGCTACGCCACTGTCTTTTCCTTAGTAATCAACCGTTCATTTGAGTTAAATCACGTAAATGTAATTAGAGGGCCATATACACTAGAAAACTGAATTGATTATTGAAGAAGAAGGAAAATTTCGATCTTCACATATTTCAATGTTTCGATTCCGTTCAAGACATCTTCAGTAACGAAATGTAGGTGCTTTTTTTAAAGCCTTTGGTTTTTTTGCCAAAAACAAATGCAACAAAACTACGGCACAGGATACTCTATCTGTCATTTCTTCATTAATTTTCCAGGTATTCCAGGTTAATTACGCCGGGTTCAATAAAATGAAATGTTGTATATGCCTTATATGTCTCGACTAGATCTTTGGTTGTTGTGAAACAAAAGACATGAGTTTGCGTTTTGTTTTTTCTTTCTGTCTTTCTCTCTCTCTCTCTCTCTCTCTCTCTCTCTTTTTGTATACAGGGTGTTTCTAAATTATAGTGTCAAATCGATACGGGTGATAGATTATCGAAAAATAAGTATAGTTTACTTAATAAACAATTATCCTAAGAATCCTCATTTCTGATATACAAGCTGTTGAAACTTAATTTTTTATGTGTTTTTTTTTTAATTTTTGGATAAAGAAGGAATAATCTGACCAAGCTTGGTATACATGGATTTTTCATTACGCAAAACTTAAATTTACAGGAGCATTGTTATCCCTTCCAATTAATTTATTATCAAAAGTCACATTTAAATAGTTCCCGACAGGAAAACTAGCATGTGGTGGTGCACCATCATGCATAAGACACATTTCTTCGCGAAGCAGTAGCGGAAGACCAATAGGTTTAGCAAAGTATTGGTTAAGAAATTAAATAAATTTCTCTATTTAAACGATTTGACATGGCTACAGGACCGACAAAGTAATTATCAATAACTCCTGCTCAAATATTAATTCAAATTCATTCTGAAAATGATTTACTGCAATTGCATGAGGATTTTCATCAGCACAAATATGCATATTATGGAAATTTGTGAGCAAAATTTTTCTGGTCCCCCCCCAACTTTTTTTTTGGGCATGCCAATGGTGAATTTAATTAGCTTTTTAAATGAACTGTTTTCTTATCTTTATTTTTTTATTATTGTAACATTTTGATTCACTGCTTCCTTTAGAAGATATTCCAACTTGCAGTCCCTCAATACGTAGTTCCCATGTACAGAGTGTTCTTTAATGTCATGTCAATACTGAAGGGTGTGATTTTTTTGGCTCATTCTAAGAAAAAAAGTTCTTATTCACATGGGTCCACAAACGCACCGTTTTCGAGATACCGGGTTTGAAAAAAAGGTTTTCTTTTTCAGTTTTTTGATATCCTCTCCGCTCTCATTTTTAACTGACGGACATTTTTTGCTTCTATCAATAATGCTAGGCCGTCTGCATAAGCGATTATATGTGCATAGTTGCTTCTATTACAGGTAAGTTCCAGAGGACTGAGTCCTGTGGAAAGCCGCATGTGGCCTCCATCATAGTACCATTTGGTAAAATCACTGACCTATTTTCCAGGTAAGACCTTATAATATGTTGTAAATGTAGGCTAACGCCTGCCTACTCTATTGATTTAACGATTTATTTCTAGGGCACAAAATTGAATGCATTTTTGATGTCTAGAGCAATCATAACACACAAAGCCCTCTGACTGTAGCTTTTACTGTTCACGCTTGCGACCATTTGTCTCACCCTATTCAGCGTACCCAAGGTACTGAAATCCTTCCTAAAGTCATACTGATCTTGATGTATGACATTTTTCTCTTCCAATTCTTTTTCCAGCCTTTCTTTATTAATTTCTTCAATAGTTTGCCCATGACATTTATTAAACATATCGGTCTATAACTAATTTTATCTGTGGGATTTTTTCTGGCGTTTTTCTAATAAGACCAATACCCCCGTCTTCCATATTGTTGCGAATGTACCCGTCTCCATACAATTGTTCATGATCCTTGCAATTGTTTTGCCATGTACAGGGTGAGTCAACGATATTACAAAGTTCGATATTTCAGTAAATATGAGTGTTAGAAAGAAATGTTTCATATAAAATTTTTTGGCTATTATGAGGTGCGTATTTTGAAATTATTTTCAAATATACAGGGTCCGTCATAAAAGTGTGGTATCACCAAATTATGTATTTTTAAATAGAAACCCCCATTTTTAATGACATTTTTCGATTCCTTACTACATTCTAAGGCCACTTTATGTAAAGTATCTTATGTCTAAAATGTACCGTTTCCGAGTTATTCTGGAAAATTCGAAAATTTTGTCAGCTGCAGGCTCCTACGGAAATTGATGCTGTGCCATAACCGCTGGGAATTTCGAAATCGAACTTCGGGGGCTCCAAAAGGAATTAATAGGTTATGTTTTTACCAATTTGAATTTCAAAAAAAGTGTTCCAGATTCCCCCAAATATGCCTCCGAAGTTACATAACTTCAAACCCCAATAACTTGCTTATTTCAAATGGAATGTCCCAATTTTCTCGACGACCTCGTGTTCACAATTGAAAAATCTACTTCTGTTAACATTACCCTATGCCTAAACCCAGCTATTTTTAAGTTCCCAAAAATTACCCCCTTTTTGAGGTTAAATGTCAATATACATGTTTTGATAGTCGCACAAATGTCAAAATGACATTGTCAAGACATTGGGGCTGCGTTCAGATTTAGCGAGTGAAGGTAGACTGAACGTCCTGACAGAAATTGTCGGGGTAATCGATTTTACCGACTGAAAATGAACGATTAAAATATTGAAATAAATAATAAGCAGTGCGCACGTGCATAAAATTGGAAAATAACCTACAAATAAAAGTCACCACTAAATTTGCTGTACATGAGGGGTATGTTAGTGAATTATTTAAAATGAATTTTTTAGATAGCAGCAGAAGTTCAAGTGATTCAAATTCAGATGAAGAAAATTATGAAAAATTGCCATCTGGTTTTTCCACAAGCCGGTAATTCTTTTGATTTATATTATGTAAATCCATATTTGTTTAAATAAATTACTTTTTACTATTTGTATTATATTTATTTGTTTTTAATATCAAAATACATAACATCAACAACTTATCAGTTTTTGAGGTTATGTCACATTTTCAAATTTGGCGTAAAATAACTGTCAGACAAATTATACCCTATTTTACAAGCTGGATAAAATTTTATCGTCCGAACGTCATTTTCCTTTAAAAACGAACGCATTGGATGAAACGTCTCGGGCAAAAGTCGCTTATTTACGAACGATTTTGGACGAAAAAAGTACGTCGGGGTAACGTCCGGAGACATTTACGAACGCAGCCTGGATGTCACCGAACGTCACATAAGATTTGCGACTATTCAAACATTTAGATTGAATTTAAGCTAACTTAATCTGAGATATCGAACTTTGTAATACCGTTGACTCACCCTATACATTAAAGACCGTTCTGACTACGTCCAGGGTAAGACTATCGTCACCAGGTGCCTTCTTTTTCTTTCTTTCTGGCTTGTATAATTTCTTCTCCGAAAAGGCATTCCAATTATTTTCTACAGTCATTGGAGACCATGTCTGTTTGGGGTGCACTGGAAAAAGCTGACTTGTAGCTGTTAAAATTCAAATTCAAAATTGCATTTGATTTTGACATGTGTAATTTGAATGTTAGAGAATAACCTCAATACCTTTTTCAATACTATATGGAAAAGTAGTAATTGTATCATTAGTAATGACATTTGGTTTGGTAAAAAGTTCAATTTTAATCAAACAAAATAATTTAATTACATATAATGCAATTTATATCTATAATGATGTATCAAAACGAAACAAATTTTAAGGTTAAATAATTTATATAAACAGACATTTCAGCAAAAATAACACTTCTATGAAAATACGATAGATGGGTTTATTCGTAAAGAATGTGGCAAATTAAAAAATTATTAATATCATACGTAAAAAGACACTGACAAGTTTTTCGGGTGACATTGTTGGATACAAAACTAGCTGTAGCCTCAAAATTATAATAACTAAAAATCTGTAAAATTTCTGAGGAATAGCTAGTATTATCAGGATAATATCTACAAAGTTTCAAATTTTTTAAACAATTACCTCGGCCAGAATAAAAAATTGATCCTTCAATGACAAAAATTCCATGTTATTTATATGGAAAACTTTCATTGGCTGTGTGACATGGGTTAAAATTGAGATTGAACCTTTTTTTTACCGGAGGAGACAAAAATACGTGTAGTAAATATAGCCCCCTTCGATTCAGCACACCTATGGTTAAAATTAGTTTTGACCAACACTGTAAAATGGGCGGCGTTATTCATAACTCGACTTAGGCCGGGTCCACACATTGGGCCCAACGTTGGCGCCAACAATATTCGCCCAATGTGTGTATTGACAAAATGACGTTGGCGCTTACGTTGGTTCCAACGTTAGTGCTGATCCGAAGCGAGTCGGTTTTTAACGAAACATCAAAGGAATTGGCGCCAACATACACTGAAAACTGCAAATGCACCCGCCATAATTTCAAAATCAGACATGTTGGCTCTATATCCGTTCTACTAGTGTGTATTCCAATGTGTGTATACTATTCGCAATAACCAACGCCAACACCAACCAACGTACGCGCCAACGTTGGGCTCAATGTGTGGACCTGGCCTAACAATAAACGTTAAACTTTCATTTTTCAGGAAAATGAAAATGTTCCATTATAATCTTTAATTGTAGTTCCCTCAACCGTGCCGTCCCTTTATTAATGTGCACTAGGTCAACTATTGGTTAATGCTGTTTCGGGTAAATTAAAATTAGCGCTTATCTCTTTCTTTAAAATCTTTTAAAATCCAACTAACCTAACTTTTTCTTCAGGTCATGTAGGAGCTCTATGAAGAGGTTTTTAAAAACTGTATTCAATGACATCAACAAAATTTGGGTCCGCTCATTTCATTACGATAAAGCTAACCTAGATAAGTTTTTCCCAAGAACCTGTTATTCTTTATCAAAAATCTAGGTATTTTATAAGAATTGAACACTTTAAAATAAAAACATTTTTTATTAACTATCTATTTTTTAGTTAAAAATAGATAGTTTTTTGCACTAACTTGTTATCCTCATCGTGGTTGATGGACACGATCTGGGATTAGTTTTTAAAGTTTAATATGTGTGTGTGTGTGTGTTCTCTAATAAAAGTATTTCTTAGTTCTGGTGTTCTCAGAAAGGCAGCGAAGAACTAAAATTTTAAGGTTGCTGGGTTGTGGAGACCAAGTGCGGAGTCAAGATGAAGTTTGCGTGTTATTTAATGCAAATTGTCTTGATAATCCAATCGTACAATCAACTGTGTGTAGGATATTTCACCAATTTGAAGAAAATGGAACAATAATCTTTACCTAAAACAAGCTTTAGGTAAAGATAAGAAATTCGACATACTCCTATCATCGTAAAGTCCGTATTCGTCAACTAATATCTTGTCTCTTAATTATAATACTAATAGGATATCCGCGCAGAAGCTATTGAAGAGTGAGAGTTATCACACCTCTAAAATGCATGTTATTTAGGAACTTCTTGAAGATGATTACGATAGATTATAGTTTTGTGAAGCAACGATGGTAAGATGTGATGAAAGCAATTTTTCACATATTATTATCTTCTCTAATGAGACTATGTTTTATTTAAATGGAATCGTCAATAGACGTAATAATCGATTTTGGTTCGCTGAAAATCCACACAAGATATTTAAAGGATATACATAACATCCCGAAAAAGTCATTGTATGGGCTGACAATTAATAACAAAATTATAGGACCATATTTGTTTGACGAAAATCTTACCGCTGAGCTATACCTAAATTTGCTCTCATTTAAATTAATATACATTTTAGCAATTATTTTTTCGAATACGTACGATCCAGGTATTTCTCAAGAAAGAATATGGTTCCAACAGAATGGCGGACCACCGCATTTTGATGTAAATATTCGAAGATATTTGGACCAAGTTTTTTTAAATTGCTGGATAGGTCGAAGGTAACCAGTTGAACGGTCACCAAAGTTTTATCATTGGATTTCTTTTTGTGGGGATATTTGAAGGAAAAAGTGTTTCAGAATGACGTGTCGAAAACGTTAAAAAGAGAGAATAAGAATGGAAATATATAATTTACCGTCAGAAGCTATTTGTAGTGCTATAGATAGTATTTACCCTAGATTTGGTACATGTCAAGTAGAAGGTGGAAACTTTCAACATTTGTTACATTAAATCAAATCAGGTGATGCTAATTATCTGTTTAGAAAAATTAATTTTATTAAAAAGACTTTTTAAGGAAATTAGATCTTGTTTTATTGTAATGAAATGAGCTTACCCAAACTTTATTGACACCAGCGAACACAGTTTTTGAAGACCTCTTCATAGAACCCTCACATGACGCAGATTATCATTTGAAAGAAAAAGTTGGAGCAGTTCTAGCTGAAGGGGATGTAGATATATGGGATGAATGTATAGCTAAAAGTTGATCAATAATTTCAATGAAATAAAATAATAGGATACGTTTTGACTAGAACTATAATTTGGCACGGGGCATGACTCAGAATTTCAACAAGAATATACAGGGTGTACCAGATTAAGTGCGCACCATTGATAACTTTGTTATTAGTGGAGACAGAGCCTAGGTTTAAATTGCAAAGAGTTGCAACTTTTTGTACTTGTTACGATGGTGATACTAGAAAAATAATTAATCGAACATCGCGTTCTCAAGGTACTTGAAGAAAACATTTTTTTTAATGGAATACCCCGTATATTACTATATACATATATAAAAGTCAAATAAATTAATTTTAAATAAAAAACCTTAGTAGATTTTTTTTAAATTATTGAGGTATGATAATACATAGGTCAAATTAAGTTAATCTAGCCAATGCTGAGTAGTGAAAAGTCAAAAATATCAAATCGAAGGCTTTAATTTGATATTTATTTAAAGTAGATAAATACGCTTAAATATTGCAAAATGCCTTTTTTTGCATGAAGAAAAATGTGACATGATAGAATATTTTTATTAGATATTATGGAAAATTTTGACATAGGTTTTACATTTTTCTTCATGCACAAAAAGGCACTTTGCAATATTTACGCATATTTACTTTAAATAAAATTTTAACATTTACGAATTTTATTCACATTTAAAGTCTAGGCGTTACTTTTGGATAACCCTTTATATATTTATTGTCATCAGACCCCATACATTTTCTATTATATTAATATCAGGACTTTTCGTAGGCCACAACAGTTTCCACCTTATTTTCCGCAAGCCATTCTTTGATTGTAACCGTGCAATGAATTGGACAATTATTGTATTGGAAAATAAAATTACCGTCCGGAAAAAGTTGTAAAACACTATCAACATGTAAGTAACATAACATTTTCTAATATAGTATTTCAAGTAGTGACCACATTAAACCTTTCATTTATTACCTAACACATTCCAAGTCCCTGGTAACTTATCCAGGCTCATGTATTCATTGAGAACCGTCTAAATCTTTCAAAATTAATAACGAAATTTTTAGAAAATCTTGTTCTGCATGGTCTGTAAACTCTAATACATCCATAGCCATTGCATTAAAAAACCTTTTGTTTGGAAAATACTACTCTATTCCAGTCTTCCCGTTAAATATTATTTAAGACGAAAATAATTCTTGCCTGTTCATGTTCCCTCTGTAAAATCAATTTTTTGGCGGCAACATAATTTTTGTATGAGACCCTTTAATTTTACGACATGCTGTTGGTCTTGATCCAGAAAAATTTACTTCCCGAATGGCAGATCGTGTAATTTCAAAAGAATTTTGTACAAGATACTACACAAGAGCATTGTCCTCTTCTTGTTTTGTAATCCTAGGTCTTCTAAGCGGCTGTCTCTTATCTAAAGTTCCATCAGTTTCCCATCTATATTTAATCCTCAATATGGTATTCTTATTCACCTTCATAATATGAGCCATGTCTCTATTTCACAAATAAATAATTATTTGCGCTCTTTGAATATACTTCAATTGAAGCATAATTTATAAAAAATATATATTAAATTTACGCAAAATTTATTATAAAAAATTTTTAAAAGAAATAATTGACAAATTAATATTGAAAAGTCATTAAACTATGTATGCGTAGTCAATTATCACGTGTCATCCAGTCCGAATTACAATATAAAAAAATCGGTGTTCCACACTTTTATGAACACGACTGTTCATATGAATTTATGTGGTGTCTGCTACATGCATATTACATAATATATTTCATTCCACTATCTCTGTGTCTAGCCGGGTGAGTCGAGATAGCTGAAGAAGAGGGCAAAGTTCAAAAAACATATTAAACAATTAATTTTTTTTTTAATAAGCCAAAAATAATGAATAATTTATAATAATAATAATAAAAATATAAAATAATAATGTGTTAGAACATACAGGGTAAGTTGTACACTCGCCGTCAGATAAAACCGAACGACTCTTAAAGTCATTTTTTTTCATTTTGGGTAAGTCCGGCTTTTACCTATAGACTTTATTACATGTTGTCGATATGTAATCGAGCAGGTTACAAGAAGGTGAAATAACCAATTTCTTTAAAATAATTTTAAAAAAATAACTACTTATTTAGAATTTAAAAGTACGTGACTTCGCAAATTGGAGACTTGTGTGATGCGTCTTTGCGCAGTTCTCTGCGAAGTGGGAAATTGCGTAATTTGCGCTGCTGCAACGACTGTTGCGAAGGGGTTTTCTTGAAGGTATGCAATGAGATTGGCATCCTGTATATTTGTTGTCTTTTTATTTCTCAATCCTGTATCCTCTAGTTCGTTCAACAGTCTGTTCTTCTCTATATTTCTTTATAATTTGAAAAATTGTGCTTTTAGATTTTCTATATCTCTCAGCAATTGCATTTATTGACCACCCCTCTTCGCTTAGTGTAACTATTTGTGTCTTTTCGAAAATGCTTAATTGACGCATTTTTAAAATTATAATTTGTCAATGTCATGTCGGTTACAATAATTAAAAAATAAATAAAGGTGTAAGAACCAGATTTACACAACAACAATTTCATCGTTCGGTTTTATCTGACGGCGAGTGTACGTCGTCTTAGTTCCTAAAAGATGCCATAGATGACGCAACAAATACAAGATTTCCACATATCAATTTTCAATGCTTATCGACTATTTAGTTTCTATATTATAGGTAGCGTCCTATTTGGCGTTATAAATATAAAGTTCATAAATTATAATTTTTATAGTTTTTACGAACGTTATTACGAAATGAATGTCATAGTGACATGTATGTTTGTTAAAATGTGTATTAAGTTTTAAAAATAGCATAATAAAACTAGATGAATAAGATAATGATTCACTAGTACACCACCATCATATCTACATTTTTTAGTTTACATATTTTTTTAGATGAAAAAAATTATATTTTTAATATATTATTTCCTAAATTTCTTTAACAAATGAACAACATATTTCAGAAACCCGGTAAATGACATTTTGAGGAAAATTGTGCTTTTGAAAGGAATGGCTTTTTTAATCGGATCTCTTCATTTCATTCAGAATTATTGTTGTTATGTATGTATTTGTAATTACCTGATTACTTGTTTGTATTTATATGATATAATTAAGACCATTTTCATAAATATGAGTCTTTTTTAACTTAGCTTTCGAACTGGCAATATTAATTAAGTTATACGAGCTCGGGCTCAAAATAGTTCGGCCACCTAAAAAAAAATTCCATTATCCGTAATTTTAGACCGATTTTGTTCAAATTATGTATAATGAATATTCAAGTCAAAACTCAGTTTACATGTTCGAGCAATTTTTGAAAAATTTATTTTTAGGGTGCTCTTTGGGGCTTTAAAAAAACCCTGTTTTGGAAATTTTGTATGTGGCGGAAATTTTTTAAAACGAATTTCACAATCTTGTAGAGCGCATTTTTCTACATATATCCTGAAAATTTGATCAAAATCGAATCACAAATAAGGGAGTTACAGCCTTTCAAAATTGCCAAAAATGATTCGATTTCACCATTTTGCTCAAAAACTGTCACTTTTTATATGTATTTATTTTTGGTTATATTATTGTATTTATATGTTCACTTGTAAAAATGTTAGTTTATTATAAACTGTATCTTAATTATCACCATGAATGTTAAAGGTATTTGCCATGTAATTCAGAAACCCCTTAATTAATATAATATACACAATAACAAACAATTAATAGATATCATTAAGAAACACCTTCTTCATGAAAAAAATATTTTAACCCTTAACTGCCCAAGTGCGGTCACTCTGATCGCTGGAACTATCTGGATATTTATGTTTTATTATCTAAGTAGCAAATATTTTTTTTATTAGCGTTAACAAAATAATTTTGCAAAATAAATTAATATATTCTATTAAATTGTAACTAATCTAATAAAATGTCGGTCCATATCACTTTAACACGTTCGCTGCTGACTTAATATTACATTTTCGTACCCAGTAGCTGGTGTGCTTTTTTCGTAAATTGTGCTACTATTGCATTCCTAGTCGGCAAGAAACTATTTATTATTTTCAAAAACCTCATTTATAGGGCCAAAAAACGTATTTGTTGAATGCTTTGACGTATATGTCCGTCATGCGCACACCACAAGAGTGCGACGTGACGGATATACCCGTCAATCAGCAGCGAATGTGTTAAACCACTAACAATTAATCGCTTTTCCTTTGACAAAATTACTTATTTGATGTTCTAATACATGATTCTTTACAAAAAAATGCGGTTTTTAACTTTTATTGAAAAAAAAAATTATTTCAATGTTTTGCGTTATTTTTGAAGCTTAACATTATATTTCCTATAGTGGAAGTGTCTTTCGAAACTGTGGAGTGAATAGGGGTGCTGGGTGGGGTAAACAACCAACACGACGCGACATCAACACGACACTGACACGATTTTTCGGTAAATGTTGATGTCGGCGTTTTGACACTGCCATTTTGATGCTTCTTGTTAATGACATTAATCATAACAAACCTCGAATGAGGCTTACTGCCTCATGCTTTTCCGATCTCCGGTCTCTAGCCTAGATACCATGCTTGGCTCCCTACCACTCGCCTTCATCAATGTGTTTTATGTTAAATTCGAAGTAATAAATCTCTAGCTATTAAATTAATATTGAAGATTAACGTCGTTGTCGTGTCGCATCGGGTTGGTTGTTTACTCCACTCAGCACCCATTCATTCCACAGTCCCGAAAGACACTTCCACTATAGGAAATAAATATAATGTTAAGCTTCAAAAATAGCATAAAATATTGAAATAATTTTTTTTGCAATAAAAGTTTAAAATCCGCATTTTTTAAGCGTATTTATGTTATTTCGTATTAAAAAAGGATTCATTATTATTAGTACCTACAGTACCCTGTAAATGTATGACATAAAATAGAGTAGCGTCCATGATATTATAATGTTTATAAGGTGAAGGACGAGTTTGTAAATACATTGCGCATGACGTCAGTTGATGTCAAAAATAGGCGCGAAGTTCAAAACAACCAATAAAATCAAAATTTGATTTTATTTTATGTAATAAAAAAAATCATTAAAACAAGGAAATTTCAGCAAAAATTTGTTTATTTAATAATTTTAAGTATTTTTCTGTTACTTATTTTTTATTTGTCTTTTAAATATCTATTTAACATTCTTATTCTAAAATATATTTTGCATTAAAAAAACAATTATTTAATAATAAGTGAATAATAGATATTTTGCTGAATGAAATTTGAAAATATTTGATATCTGTTACCAAATCATCCAATTCAGGTGAGAGAGATAAAGAGCTAACGTGCGCATGAGCATATCTTTTAAACTAGTGAATAGCGCCATGTATATTATAAAAGTTTACAATAAATCGATAAGCATTGAAGTTTGAAGGTGATAATTTTTTTTTAGCAATTTATGGCGTCACCTTACGGCAATCATAGGCAATTATAGAGGGGGAGTAGAATGCACCTCGTATATCTACGTGAGTATTAAAAGAAAAGGCACTTTTTCAATTCACTTTAGAATATATCGAAAAAAAGCAAAAATAAAAAAAACTTTTCCATTTAACTTTTCAACCTACCGTTTACTAAGTGATTTTTAAGACAAACAAAGGCCTTTGTACTAAAAGTTAAGCAATTAACATCATTAAATTTTTACTCTGTTCTGTTCTTTTTTTAAGTCGGTGGTAGGGCCTAAATAAAACGTAATAGATCTTCAATGCCATAAAGTAAGATTATGGACAAGTAAAATTAAATTTAAAATTATTCATCCAGAATAATTGAAAATAAAATAAAAGAAGAACGAAAAAGAATAAAATGAAGAGAATAATGTCCAAGAATAAACGGTGTCGTGTTGATTTTTCAATCATTATCATATGGTACAACGTTGCCAAACTACTTTCGTTTACCCCAATTTCAATACCATTACACGGTGGCATCACGAAAAAATTCAAATTGATTCCATATTTATACCCATCCATACTACTGATCGTCTATATCACAATGACTATCCACTCCTTTCATACACGTTTTACCACAATATACATCTCCTTTAACATCAGTCAAAAGATCTTGGACATACTCCAAGCAATTACAGAGAGCTGTTTTATTACCCACGTGGTCCTGTCCAGTATTCTGAAGAAATCACTCTGGTTGAAGCTACGTGACAATTTGACGCGTACCGAACGTAAATTTTCCGACATTATGACGTTGTCACCTGAGCAACAAATGCCCGATGCGTCATTGGCACTGATTCGCGTACGCATTATCATCTTTCATATGGGTTACGTGTTCGCTCACCTATACGATTCCATTACTTATTGGACCTGGGCCTCGTATACATTGACTTTTATAATTTTTCGCATCACCACCTATTATATCATGTTCAGTACTTTGTTCATCATCTTTTTATGCCAATGGCTCGAACATAGATACATTTATTTGAATGACCTGCTGAAGAATAGTATTAAGGATCACGCGTGGCCTGCTGGATTCCTGTTGCTGCCTAGTGAAATTGGGCGCCAACAGAATTTACAGGAATTTTCACGTCACTACAGAAATCTGTATTTGATTGTTGATAACGTCAATGGGGTGTTCAACACCTGTTTCTTTTTCATTACCATCTGTACGGCCTTGGAAATTCTGAATGCAGTGAATTATGGAATACCGACCAGTACGAAATTGGACTACATCGAAATTTTGGATCATGTTATTTATTTGGTTTTGTACATGTCATGTTATATCCATTTGGTCACTGCCTGTGAACGAGTGAGAAAATCGGCCGCTACCATTGGACATACTTCACTATTTTTACTCACTAAAATTGATATGCCCCACATCAAACAGGAACTACTCACTTTAAATGGATATATTCAAGGTAAGAGGTATGGTTAGGTTAGGTTAATTGCAAGGTTATACCTAGAAAACTAGAAGTTTATTTTTTAAAATAGAACACCTTGTATTTTATTAAAGAATCTTAAAATCCACAAAATTTTCTTTCAGATGATGTTTAACATTTCTATGCCTAAACCTTAAGGTTTCCCTAAGAAATAATGGTACTTTTCCAGAAGTTGATGATGATTTGTCATTATTTTTTAACAGCTTATGATTCATAATTATTCACCTACAGTTTGACACAATTTCATTAAAAAAACATTCAACATGGCCAACCTCCTATTTTCCATTGTCATTACCAAACTAGTAGTAAAAACACTTACTAAACGTTGACTGGCAAACAACAATGGTGTAATTATTATCAGTGGACAGAAACAATTTCTGAAAAAACGCAATGACATGCTTTTATTTTGGGAAGTTTAAGATTAGGTGTAGGAATATCAAACATTATTTGAAAAGAAATTTCGAAGGCATTAAGAATATCCCATAAAATACACTGTCTTCATAAGGAAAAGTGCGGTATTTACACTAAAGATAATTAGCAGATAATAGAACATTTCTCACAATTTTTATAGAAAAACTTGTTAAATACGGCCAGAGACGTTCTTAAATTAGGAAATTGGAGGTGGACTATGCTGTATATTACATACATACATATGTATACGTATATATGTATAAAAACATACTGTCCTACTAAAAACAAAATAAATAATAATTTCGTAGGACTAGCAATTACCATTACTTAGGCCCAAATGACCACTTGTTTGTTTTGTTTGTCGCAGATCATTTTAAAACTTATAATAGGTCTTGGCCATGTCATATAATGTCATATAAGTAACATACTTATTTTTGCTAAAAAACAAACAAAAAAATATCTCTATTTAAACAATGAACTGAAGGAAAACAAAAATATTGTACTATATACAGTGCTGTTCTAAATTGTCCCCCCCCCCTCCTTTAACTTTTTAACGAATGAATATTTTTGAAATTCCAAAAGAGACCTTAAATAAGACAAAAAATACCTACTATCATTTGACCATCTTGTTTCACTATAAATGTTTACCGTTTAGCCGTGAGGCCAAAAGAGCCATTTTTTTAAAATGGAACCATGGGTTAATTGGCATCTCAAAGTGAAGGTCTTCCAAAATCGCATTTAGAGGTGTGGTTAGATTTTAGATTTATCGATTCGTTTTTGAGAAAAAGAGCATCAAAAAATAAAAAAATTGAATATTTTTTTACAAAAACTATTAGGTTTTCAATACATGTTGTAAGGAACTTTTCTCTTGGAAATGACGTCGTTAATCGTTGGTTAAATTTACATAAAGTTTAATTAACATCTTGTACATACATACAGGGTGTTAGTGAAATCGCTTTATATTTTTATTTTTTATATTTTTTTGTTTTGCAGGATTGGAACCTCAATTTTCCGCATGCGATTTTTGGTATATACAACAATCGAATCTATCAACTTTATTTGCATCGGTGATTAATTTTTAATCATCATCATTCAGTTTCACATCACGTTGAAACAAAAATGAAATAAATAATAGAAATTGACTGGATTAGCAGAGATATCCCAATAAGAGAAAATGGAACAGAGTGAGACCGAGAGACATCCTCCACCTCTCTCTTTATAATAAGAGATTGTTTCCATGAATACGAGTAATAATAGTGAAATACAGGGGGTCCGGGTTTTTTGTAGCAGGACTTTAACTAGGTATTCTACGCATAAAAATAATATTAGTTTGCTATATAAACTATGTTGTTTAAATGCTTTATTAAGGAAATGCGGGGTGTTGAAATCTTATATTTTTTTCAATTTTTCTTTTATAGCTCCCAAAGTTTTTCAGATATTTAGCTCAAATTTTGAATATACGTTACTCTTTAGGGACTATATGATTATATAATACTAGATGATCTATCGTGAAACGTGACGTGAAAATCTACAGGGTGATATTTCTTGGAGTTAAGACGCATTTTATTTTCCAGAACTATTTTCTGGTGCACCATGTAGTATTCATTTTTAGAGTGTTAAATTGCCTGTTCATTTTAGAAACTTTTATGTGTTTTAACCATTTTAGTATCTCTTACTGTTTTTCAGTTATTTGAAAAGTAAAGTAATGTATACCTACTCCTTTTTTCATCGAGTAGGTCCGGTTGGTTTCTGACATTTTAATTATTATGTTAAAAACTTCTTTTTAACAGAAGAAAAATAAAAAATAAAAGGAGACAAGAGGAACTTCAGATAGAAAAAACGAAAAGCAAAAAAAAAGAAATTAACCGAGCCTATTCGATGAAAAAAGTGCAATACATTACTTTACTATTTTGCAGTTAACTGAAAAACAGTAAGAGATACTAAAATGGTTAAGGGCCGGTTGTACAATCAAAGCTTAATTGTGGTTTAATCTTAAACTCCCCCTTAACTGAAGCTTATAAAAAAATTGCGTTTTTTTTAAATTTTAAGCGTGGTTCAATTTTAAGCTTACAAACACGCGGTTTAACATTTTAAGCTACGAAATATAACCAAAAATTGCACAGACATTTTCAAAAAATCATTTGCATCATAGCATTATGAATTTCGAGGATTTATCAGATGATGAAGACATTTTAGAGTTAGTGAATATTGAATTATTTCAAAATGTGCGGGCACAAAAAGTTTTTCGTATAAGAGAAAATCATTTCCAAAAATGGAATGATACCGAATTTTTTCAAAGATTTCGGCTATCGAAAAATGGGGTACGTTTTGTTTTAACGTATATTGCTAACGACATAGCGCATCCTACAGAAAGGTATGTGTGTTGAGCAGGATAGTTGGAAAATATTTGAGAATTGACATACCTTCTTGGACTTATTTTATAGGAACCATGCTTTATCTGCCGAAATGATGCTACTTTTCGCTTTGCGTTATTACGCCACCGGCTCATTTCTACAAGTATGTGGGGACTTTATAGGAATTGACAAGGGAACAGCTTCTAGAGTTATTCATAAAGTTAGTAGAAGTCTAGCTGGCCTATATACAACCTTTATCAAAATGCCAGAAACGGAAGAAGAAATGAGGACAAATAGTTCGCAATTCTTTAATATTGCTCGCTTTCCAAAATGTATAGGGGCTGTAGACTGTTCTCACATCAAAATTTCTTCTCCCGGAGGAAATCAGGCTGAAATTTATAGAAATAGGAAACAATATTTTTCCTATAACGTTCAAGC